>JANHFO010000651.1:0-14664 GCA_032468095.1 Pareas carinatus
ATACGTTTAGGTTAAACATCCAGCATTTCTTGCTAATTGGTCCTAGGAACACCCCTATGCATGTTATGATGGAGCTGCAAAACAGAATTGGGAATGTACTCATTAATAAAAGATGTACTTATTTAATACTATACATTCATTAATAAAGGATATAGTTTCTAAAATTCTTTAGCCTAACCTAACCTCTTTCTCATTGCAAGAAAATTGCCTTTGCTGAAATTGTGAGAATTTTGATTGGGGACTTGACAAACCTTTTACCATTTGTTTTGAACTGTATTAATTTAATGCTAGATTTGTTGATTAAAAAAATAAAATACTTTTTGTTCAATACTTTATCTTGATGTATCTATAAAATGCAGCTCTCATTCCAATTCATCAATATATATTTTGAAATAGAAAAATTAAAAAGGGAGAAAGCAAATGCTGTGAAATTCAAGAGAAAAGAAAAACAAGACAAAGAAAAGAAAAAAGAAGAACTAAAGAAGCTTGTGGAGGAAGAAAGACTAAAGAAAAAAGAAGAGAAGGAGCGACTGAAAATAGAAAAAGAAAAGGCATGACATTTTATTAATCCTAGATTTGAAGTGGTAGGGGCAGTCATATTTGTAGTTTTATTTGGTATTCTAACTGGAATTGCTGAGACTTGGCACCTTGGAGAAAGAACAAATACTATGTGGTTTTTGAGGTAAATGACATTGTGGAGTAAAAGGTTATTGCAAGCTACTTCACACTTACCATGTTCCCCCGAAAATAAGACCTACCCCGAAAATAAGCCCTAGCATGATTTTTCAGACTGCTCATAAATATAAGCCTTACGCCAAAAATAAGTCCTAGTTAAGATTGTTAGCTTACCGTTAGTACGTCCACTGCAAACAAACCAGCAGCAAAATAGGCAGAAGGAGACGGTCCCTTGCTCTGCCCAACGTGCACAGTTTCTGCCCATCTCCATGTCAGCGATGGGCAGAAACGATCCCTGAGGTTGAGGGGCAAGGAGGACTATCGATATGTTGCCAAATTGAGGATGTTGATCCGAATGTGTGCAGTTTCTCATTTGGATCAACATCCTGGATTTGGTAACGTATCAATAGCCCTTTTCTCCCCTCAACCTCAGGGATCATTTCTGCCTGTCGCTGAGATAGCGACAGGCGGAAACTGCACACATTGGGCAGAGCAAGGACGCACGCGACGGAGGGCTCATTGGGATCAGAGTCCTGGATTACTGTGTTTCCCTGAAAATAAGACCTACCTGAAAATAAGCCCTTGTGCGTATTTTGGAACAAAAATTAATATAAGATCGGATCTTATTTTCGGGGAAACATAGTCAAATAAATATTTTGGGCAGCTTTTTCCTTGTAAGATGATAACATGTCCTAAACTAACCGCTGATATCACTTAATTTTGCTAATTTTTAGTTATATTTGTAGTTCTTATTTTCAAAATATAATATTGACAGGTGTATTAGGCAACAAATAGTGTATGCTTCAATCAGAAACAAGATTTATTTTGTGGCAATTAAAACTTGTATAAGAGCACTTACATATGTAGTTTTTAATTGTTAATTTCTACAATAAGTATAGAAGAAATCTGCCTTTTATTCATATAGTCTGAAGTTCTGGGAGATTTCATCAAAACAAAAGAATAAGAGAATGTTTAAAACTAGCTGGATTTATGCTACAATATGCAGTAAATTTAATATTACTCTAAATATTTGAGATGTAAAGGCTGTTGTTCTGATCATTTATATTAATTTTGAGTTTAATATTTAAAATGAAGTAAAGTGAGGAAACAATTTCCTGATCAAATTTCTGTGTAATTAAAGGAAAGAGAAAAACTACGTGAGGAAAAAAAGAAGTACCTGGAACATCTAAAACAGTGGAGTAAGCGCAGAGAAGACATGGAATGTGATGATCTTAAGGTAATGTGAAAGAGGAAGTTGATAACTGTTCTGTAATGTGTATCAACCTATGCTAACTATGTGTTTAATTTCAGACCTGCCAAATAAGTATGCTTGGACCTGGCATGTTAAACATAAAATGCCAGAAATTACATGGTCATGGTATATGTTTTGAAAATACATCCATCTCTTCATTGTAGTCATGAGATGGGCAGAATTTTTTTCTGTTAAAATTTGCATTCTTTCTTTATTCAATGACAAACAGAATTAAAGCAGTGAGTGGTAGTTAGAACCAAAGCCAAAAAAAATACCCTTTATCTTTCTGCTACTCCTTTTTCCATTTTCCTAAGGACCAGGATAAGTAATTTTTATCTGTGGTCTGAATTCATCCCTTGCAGAAGTAAGGGTAGAGTTCAAATTACACTAAGTTTTGATAAGAGTATTTACAGTGTTGGTGGGGTATCTTTTTTACACGTAGTCCTTACAAAAATATGGTAATTGGAACTGGAATTTCTATTGCTAAGTGACACAGTTATAACACATGACATCACATGACCATACCCTTTGTAATGAAATTTTTGGTTGAGATTTAGTTGAGGATGTCATGTGATTACCACATGTGACCTTCTTGTAGGAATCTTGTAGGCAAAGATGATCACGTGATCGTGGGGATGCTGCAATTGAAGTAATTAACTGGAGCGGTCATAAGTATCATTCATTCAGCATTGTTGTAAGTTCGAACAGTTGCTGAACAAGTGGTCATTAAACAAGGACCACATGCAGTTCTATACATCCATATGTTACCTTGCAAGCAGAAGTGCTTTTTGACCAGGAAAGATAGTGCATAGTAACTATAACTTACCAGCAGAAACTCTATAAAGGAAAGAATATCTCACTGACTGCAGAAAAGTGTTAGACAGTACTCTGACAGAAGGAGTAGTATACACATATGACAGTGGAACTGTAGATGGTAGACTTTTTCCTATACTTTATCTGCCTGCTGTTTTATATCATTGTGTTTGTCTCTGCACTCTCATGCTTTCTCCAGCATACTCCGTCCACTTGATACTTTCCCATCTCTGCATTAACCTGTAAAGTTTCCTATTTGCTTCCTTAATGTCTCTACCACTTTGCTGCCTCTGGGTCCGGGTTTCTGTTCCTCCTTTTTTATAATCTACCTGTTCTTTATACTCCCTTTCCCAACTAGCATTTCTCAATCTAACTGCTTTAATGTCTCCTCTATGTTCTTCTTTCATTCCCCATGTCAGTTGCTGGAATGTTGTAATTTCTCCATCCCTTTCAAAAGGAAACTCTGAAAAAAATATTTAAATGAAGTTATGAAACTGACACTTTACTCAATGTTTTAGCTGTCTGACAGGCTTTACTGTTTTGAAACAGTTGAAAGAGGCAACTTCATAGTGTCATAGTGCTCTCTATTGGTGAAGAAAAGAGTATCAGACATTTCTTGTTCTTGATTGTTATTTTTTGAGCCAAATTAGAATACTGCTTTTATAATCAACTTCAATAAAATAAAAATAAAATAAGTAAGAATTAGAAGTACAAATTACTTCTGGTTTGTGACCTTTGACGTGCTTTGCAAAACTTAGCCTATCAATAGAACTCATGGAAGTTAATTATTCTTGTGGTAGAGTTTGTAGATACAGATCAATATTTTATCTGTGTTTGAATTCTCATCGCTGTTATAATGCAGAGTCATTTTGTAAAGTATCAATTCTCTAAAGTTCCTAACACCAACATTTATTTGTTTGTTTTAGAATTCATTAATGTGTGCCCAAAACAAGAAGAGATAAAAGGTTTAATTCTAAGCTGCCTACCTAATTATGGCATTTGGTTTCTATGTTTGTAATATTTAAATGTTGCTCATTTACTCATATTTATGTTTTATTTTACAGCTAAGCATTCATATTGTCAGGATGGCCATTTATCTCCCTCCCATGGAAGTGAATGGGAAATTCCAACATCAGTGGTAGCATTACTATGGGTTAAATGTTCCTAGGCCACTTTGTAAATCAGGAATAAGCATCCTGCACCCTCATGAAGAATGAAACTCATGAGACTGCAGAATATCTCATTTGTGATCTTTAAAATCCCCAAGTATAAATAGAACTCTGAAGTTGTAAGTAGGTTTCTGGTAAGAGGAGTGTAAGATATATTGAATATTCAGAGGCTTAAGATATTCATTTTCACCTAATAACTTCTTCCCATCAGACTGATTTTTCATTTTGCCCCTTAACCTTCTTTCTACACAAAGGAGATTAAAAATTTCATTTTCATCTTATCAGCTAATCTTGTAGTTTTTCTTGGCCCATCCTTTATGGTTTCAAAGCAGAATGTGTTACCCAGACCCCAAAGGGTTACCTATCATAATATACTGTAAGTGATGTCTTTTTCTGTGTCATCTTTCTCTGTATGATCTTTCTATTTCAATTTCAGTGTTTTAAAAAAATGAGAAATGCTGCTTGTTATTTAAAAATACTAATATTAAATGAGTAAGAAATGCCAACCCAGTGCAATGGAGAAAAATTTAAAAAATATTCCTAGTCTTGGAAATTCACAGGAATTTAATAAAGAGTTGTAACCTTGGGGTTGTAACAGTTTTAGAAACTAATGTTCTGTAATACAGAACATTCAGGGGGAAAATAAAAAGTAACATGAAATTATTTCAACATGAAATAAAATATAAATCAAGATAATAATTCACAATAGATGGCTAAAGCAAGTCATAATAGACACGCTCCCAGCCAAACAGGTCTATTTACCATCCTGATCTTATGAACAGGAGAAAAGCTAGGTCTTCATGCTCTCCAAAAAGCTTGTAGTGTTGGGTTTACCTGAACTTTGGGCAGGGAAGTTTGTTTCAAAGGGTAGGCATGGGAGTAGAGAAGGTAGGCACCATTAGATGATAAAGCCTTGAAGTCAGGATCTGAAAGATATCTGTTGACCCTGTGTAGTCTAGAGGATGGATGGGAAAAATAGACATAGGCAGTTCTACAAATAACCTGGCTGGGTGCCATGAAGGGCTTTATAAGTGATACTTTGAATTGCATTCAAGGTCTATTGAGAGCTAGTGCAGTTTGCTAGTGCAATAGTAGCATTACATAGATATACCAAAGTATGGGGTTTTTAAAAATCTTTATTACAGTCACAGTCCAACCAAGTCAAAGTATATCTGTAGCTACCTATAGTTCTGCATTTGGGTCCCATTGCAGCTTCAAGATGGTTTTCAAAGGCAGCCTCATGCAGAGTGCATTGAAGAAATCCAACCAGGAGGTGGCCAAGGAGTAACTGACTATGATTAGAGCCTTCAATCCAGAAACAATTCAATTGGCACATGAGATAGAGCTGTACAAATGCCCTCTCATCCATGGCTGCCACCTGGTATTCATCTTCACATAATAAATATTTAAATTTCTTGTGGGAAACAGTTCTCACAAGATTAGAGAAAACTGAATAAATACTATAACAAAACAAGGGAGAAGTAAAAACTGTCATTCCTGACAAGAGAATCATTCAACTAAATAAAAGGATTCAAAAATGTAAGCTTTGGTTCTACTATAAATAGGGCTTGAATTTAATATATAGCAGTCATGGAAGTTCTTTTCTAAAGGCTTCATTAACGTTTGTCTAAACATTACTTCTAGTTCTTACTCCTGCCATGAAAGCCACCTGGGTAACTTTGGGCCAGTCCCTCATTCCCAGCCCAATACACCACACAAGGTTGTTATGGTGCGGAAAATAGGAGGAGGAAAGAGACTTAGGTATATTATCTAGCTTGAGTTATTTATAAAAATAATGAAGGTGGGATTTAAAAGTCTAATAAATAAATGAAAGTTGTGTGTCTGATATTGTAAAAAATAAAACCCTGAAATTTCATTTACCTCATAGGAACTTCCAGTTCCAACTCCAGTGAAAACCAGGCTACCTCCAGAGATCTTTGGTGATGCCATAATGGTTTTGGAGTTCCTCCATGCATTTGGGGAGTTATTTGATCTTCAAGATGAATTTCCTGATGGGGTGACTTTAGGCAAGTTTTTTTCCCCTTGAATTTTGTTTTGAATTAAGCTATATACTATGTTTCATATATCTAGCCATAAAATCTTAAACTTTTACTTATATTTAAAGCAAATTGCCATATGTGAGTTGGTTATCAGTTTGAAAAATATATTTCTTTAGCATACACCAGATTATATATAGAAATATTCCTTTGAACAGAATATATAGTGTCTCCAAAAATACCACTTGATATTTTGATGAAGATTCTCTTGTGATCCAGATAGAGTTGTCTGGAAGTTGAATCATGGCAATTGGGCTTCTTTTTGGTTTAAAACATTTTGCTGCTTATCCAAGTCACTTCTTCATTCTGAGCAAGTTGGTTAGGGGGAACCCCATATATGTCCTTGAGGGTAGTTTCATTTCTTACCTACTGAATAGGCTCTTAAGTGAACATGCAGAGAATCATTAAGAATGATTGCTGTGTTTAGTTTTGAGAGAGGAATGAAGGAATCCCTTTATGCCAAAGTGAAAAATCCTTCCCTTAAAAGAAGTGGAAGCCTGAAACACAACCTGTTCCTTATTTTTTATGCTGCTCTTACATCAGTCTCTAGGATGATCAAGACCACTACACAGGTTTAGCCAGAAGAACACACTTAAAGACCCACTTAGAAAAAGGGATTTAGAAACAATGACTCCTAAGGACTCTCTCTCTTTCCCCCTTGCTAAAAAGAAATATGCAAGGAACATATTGCCTAATTAGAATAGCTTTTTCTCTCCATTTAGTAGATTAATTTGAATTGAATGGAGAAGATAGCTCTGGTCCAGTTTGGGACATTCAGTTATTTCTCCCCCCCCCATATTTTATTCAATCTGTCCTTTTATTATATGGAAGTCACTTATCAACAGTCCAGCGAGAGCTTGACATTTGTATGTTTTCTTTCATTTGCCTGAGTGCCCCTTTTCAGTTCAGTATGGGAATGCACCTGAACATGTTAACCAGTTGGATTCTGCACATCTAAAGTTGCACATTAGAGAATAAAATAGGAAGATTTCTCAAGCTAAGGTTCAGATCCAACTGCATCTTTTAAACTTTTGTACTTGGATGCTCCAGAGGAACTAAAAATACTTTATTTTATCATTTACAGAAGTTTTAGAAGAAGCTCTTGTAGGAAATGACAGTGAAGGCCCACTTTGTGAATTATTGTTTTTTTTCCTGACTGCCATTTTTCAAGCTATGGCTGAAGAAGAAGAAGATATTGCCAAAGATCAAATAGCAGATGCTGAGACTAAAGGTCAGATCAACTACACTTTTAAAGAACAACTTTCATACTAATATGCATTTATAGCGATATTTTTTTCAATTAACTTTGCTTTGCTATACAGCTGGTGAGAAAAGACAATGTTTAGATATAAGCTGCAATGATGATCCAGATGTATTTCTACTTTTCTCTTTCTAAAAGGCAGATTCCATTTATTGTATCTCAAGAAATTCAAACTGGTATGTTTGTCCAAAGATTCAAATTTGTGTTTGCTTATTTTAATTTTTAAACAATGTCAGCAGTAGAGGCTTATTTTATTAAATTTATGCAGATGTGATCATCTTGGTGAGGTAAATAACCTCTGGTAAAGTAGTTGCATGAGCTTCCAATTTTGCTAGAAACTATTAGCATTTTGATCAGGCATAAGGGCATTACAGCAGCCATAAATTCAAGGACCAGTCATGACCATCATTCATTATAACTTTTGAAAAGTTGTTGAAAAAAATGATTGTTAAGGAAGAGAGGGCTGCTTGCTTACCTTCTCTAGCCCAAACCAAAATGGCCTTGAACAATGGCCAGTGACTGAAGGGAAGGGATATGTACTCAGCAGTCAAAAGTAGTTAGTGATTAGGGCCTGAGTATGTAATTTTCACTGAGGCAGGCATTGCAGGAAATTTACATGATAAGATTTGTATTGGGAAAAGAGGAAAAGCACTACTTTAAAAGTAGAACAACCGAAGACAATTTAAGATAGCTGTGGTAGACTGGGAATAACACTAAAGCTATCTCATAAAGACATGTCCTCTGAAAATAGGGCATTTTGCTGAACAGCCATATGAAGATATATTTATTTGGAAGCTAGCATTGAACGGGATTTAGCTCCTTCCAATTCTGTCAGCCTCTGTTCTGAGAAATTTTGTGTATTCTGTTTTAATAGTGCAGAGGCAGGTAAAGAGGAGTGATACATAGCTTTGCTATATTATGTGGCTGAATGATTTCCTTCTGAAAGGAGCAGAGAATGTACAGAAGGCCCAACAGAAGTATTGCTCAAAGTTCACCGAGCTTTTTAAAGAGTAAACAAAGCTAGGAGAAATATGTCATATTAATACCATTTTCCAAAAGAAAATGCAGCCTCCCAAGTCCTGCATATATTTTTTCCCACAAGAAGAACAAATTCTAAGCAGATGAGTATACCCTATGGGCGCAAAATTCCCAAAACTGCTTTGAGAGGTATCAATGGTAGAATTGTTCTGTATTGTCTGGATTAAAATATTGTATAAATTATCATTTTGTTATTATTATGGATAGTAATTGTCAAGTCAGAAATGATTAATTTTACAAGATTGTGATGGAAGAAGACAGATAGAATTGGGTAATATCTGCATTAATAATACCATCTCCAAAGGTTATCTTTTAGAAAGAGATATAATTGGAGAAATTTTTCCAGTGCAATATTTTGTGAATCATCATGAAACATTGCCAACCCCAGCTCAGCCAGCCTTTCCCAAAGAGTGTTTAAGTTTTAAGTTTAAGTTTATTTTTATTTTTATACCGCCCTTCTCTCCGTACGGACCCATTTACAGCCATTTAAAAACAACAATAAAGCAACCACAATAGCAAAAGCATACAAGACAGAGTTTAAAAATAATTTTAAAATATAAATAGTTAATGTGGCCAAAAATTTAAAAACCGGAATATAAAACCAATTTGTACTGGATCAGAAATTTAAATATGTAAAATTTTCATTTTAACGCAGTGATAGAATTAACAGACACATTCCCCATATTTCCTTCCTAACAACCAAAACTATAGTGCCCATAAAACTGAATTTTAGATTGCACTAGTTTCAAGAGTGGTATGCTAGGCACTGGCCAAATATTACTCGGCATGAAAGAATTCAAGCAAGGCTTTGCACACAAACCATATTGTATTAGTTTATAATGTACCAGATAGAACAAGTCCGTTTTACGTGTATTGACTAGTTTTCTGATCTTCTCGCCGGTTCTGTCTGAATTCTTTTATAAGGTAAAATTGATAGAGGTCAAAGCAGATAGATCTCATTTTCTGGGTATCTGGTAGGTATGTACCAGCATTGCAAACTGAAAAATAGTTCGCTCTAAAAAACAGACATTAAATTTTCAAACATTTGATCTACTCAAATTATGGGATTCAGGTTAGAATAGATATTAATAATTTCATCTGTAAAAAGATTTTGTAAAGTCATTGTAGTGGTTTCCGCTATAATATATTTCATTTGATTAGGCTGCCTACACATTAATAAAAACTAAACTGCTGAAGTATTTATGTACAGCTATTGTGTAAGGAAGATTACATTCAATTAAATTTGGCAAGGGTAACTCATTTCAGTTTTGTGGAGAAGATTGAAGTTCTGTTTGTAGGCTATCATTCAGTGTTAACAGTTGGAAAGACAAACAAGTACTTCACCAATAGAGAATATATTCAGTTTTGCTTCCTGCAGAAGAAAAACAAAGTTCTGCAGTTTTAATACCTGCAGAAAAAAAAGGAGAGTAATTCACTTGCAATTGCTTAATAGTAAATAGATTGTACTTGCAAATTGATTCAAAATGTCTGATGTTGTTTTAGAGGTAGCTTAATTGGATACATGTTTTACCAGTTATAGACTGCTGCCTATTTATCTCTATTAGCTTGGCGGTAGGTAACAATTACAAAGCATAGAGTGATAGCTTGTGTTAAAAATCTTTGCATGAGTGTGTTTTTGCTCTTGCAATCCAATTGTCCGCAAAAAACTTTTAGTGATGCATGCTTTCTCCAGCTGTTTGCCAATATTACATTTCTTGGTTGCATTGCAACTTACATGAATATTGAATTTATATGCTGTTTTTGCATTGCTTAAAATGGCTTGCTTGCTTGCTTGCACTCCATACAGAAATGTTAATTTACACTAGAATAAAGTCTTTATTTCCTTAAAGATTTAACAGAGGCTTTGGATGAAGATGCAGACCCCACAAAATCTGCACTATCTGCAGTTGCAACTTTGGCAGCTGCATGGCCCCAGTTACATCAGGGTATGTGTGGGATTCTCTCTTTTTTTTGGTTACATTTTTTTTGCTGTATTTTTCAAAAGTATAATTTACATTATTTGCTTAAACTTTTTTAGAAGTCAGATAGACTAACTTGATTTTATTGTTAACTATAGGTTGTAATTTGAAAAACCTGGATCTTGATAGCTGCACTCTTTCTGAGATTCTCAGGCTTCATATCCTAGCATCAGGTGCAGATGTAACATCAGCAAATGCTAAATATCGCTACCAGAAGCGAGGAGGATTTGATACTACAGATGATGCTTGCATGGAGCTAAGATTGAGTAATCCTGGATTGTTGAAGAAACTCTCATGTACTTCAGTATATGATTTATCATCAGGTAATAGAGCCAAACCAGTTTCCTATGCTCTGTGACAAATGTTCTCAAACTACTGAAAGTTTAATTAAACAAATTTGCAGGAGTATTTTGTTAGTTGTGAGGACACCATTATGAATTTTATGAAATATATAGTCAGTGTTAAATATATGTGGCTTTATAAAAATAATGAAGATGGTTTGGCTATTTTATAAAGATATTCAGGATTATGGTTTTAACTTTATGGAAGTTGCTCCAGTACTTAAAATCTTAAATGACTGATCAAAGGAATTATTTTATACTCTATGAATAGTTGGATGTTCCTAGTAGGATTTTGAGCTGTGCTTATTTTGTTTAAAAGTTTCGAACCTTTTCCAAAATTAACCTTGAATGTCTCTTCAGTTTCAGTTTTCTATCTAATGTGTTGCATAAGTTTTTTGGATTTTATTTACACACACAATGAATGGATAGATAGATTTAAACAGTATATTGGAGTTATTATAATGTGTCTGGGTGGTACTAATCTGAAATTTAATAATCAGCTATATGTGCAATACATTACTTTTTTATATTGAAAATGTCTATATGATTTGGTGAGATAAATGTCATTTCTATGTTAAAATGTCAAACCTAATTTTTTAATGAGGCCCACTGACAATGAAACACCTTTTTACATATGTATCAGCGGAAAAAATGAGGATTCTTCATGCCCTTTGTGGGAAACTTCTAACTCTTGTTTCTACTCGAGACTTCATTGAAGACTCTGTTGATGTATTGCGACAAACAAAACAAGAATTCCGAGAATTAAAAGCAGAACAGCATCGCAGAGAAAGAGGAGCTGCAGCAGCAAAGTGAGTTCAAATATGACCAAGAGAAAGCAAAACTGCAAATCTAGAGAGGTATTCTGCAAAATGTTGATAGGGCAGCCTATGGTAATTATAATAATCTTTATAATAGTTTACAATTTGGTCTAGAAAAACATTTAAGGCTAAGGTTAGTTACTTTCCTTTATTTCAGACAGTTTATAATGTCAGTATTTTTAATATAAAATTTAGTTATGTATTGATATTCTGACCTATAGATTTCAACATATGCAAATGCATTTAAGAATACAGAGTATGTTGGGATTTCTGATGTTCCACAGTAGGAAAATGTGCTAAGAGGAAATAAGAGTAATAAATTAATTATGCCATGTAACTTCAGAATTCGCAGAAGAAAAGAAGAAAGATTGAAAGGACAGGAACAAAAGATGAAAGAGAAACATGAAAAATTGAAAGAAGTAGAGAAAAATTCTGCAATTGAACTGTCTATTAGGTATGGTCAAATTGTTATTTAAACTCCATATGTCACTATGCTACAGCTTAACTGAATGCTTTAATATCCTTCTCTTAATCTATACCAGTGGTTCCTAGATTTTTCAACATCAGGCCCTTTTTTATTTTTTAGAAAACCTCATTCTTCTCATTTCTTATTTAAATAAATTTCCCTTTTAATAAAGAATACAATAATTAAAGCTCTTAAATTCTAAACCTTGGTAGACATTTTAATTAAAAATAAGCACATTTTTATACAGGTAAATCCTCAACTTACAACCATTCATTTAGCGACTGTTTGAAATTACAATAGTACTGAAAAAATGTGACTTAGGATTGTTTTTCACATTTATGATCATGGTAGTAGACCCATGATCATGTGATCCAAATTTGGATGCTTTGCAACTGATTCATATTTATGACCATTGCATTTTCTGGGGTCATGTGATCACTTTTTGCGATCTTCTGACAAGCAAGGTTAATGGGGGAGCTAGATTCACTTAATCATGTTACTAACTTAATATTTCAGTGATTCACTTAACACCTGTGGCAAGAAAGGTCATAAATTGGAGCAACATTCACTTAACAACTATCCCACTTAGCAACAGAAATTTTGAACTCCATTGTGGTCGTAAGTCAAGGACTACCTGTAACAAAATTTAACAAAGACATATTTCAACCTAAAATAACCAAAATTGGTTAAATTTAATGTGAAGAATATTTTCTTCTGTGAGTTGGAAAATCCTAGGCTTAAAATAGTTTAACTGCACAACATAAATTATTTTAACATCTAATTTATTTCTTTGTTTCATTTTGTGTTAAGAGTTTTTTTTTCACAGAGGGTATATGGAAGCAAAGAAGAATACTGCTTTTCCAACCTTTGAGTAAACCAGAAAATCTAAAATTTCTCTAAGCTTAATTTTTTGATTTTATCTTTCTCACTGAAATCCTGCTGAAAAATATTTGGTGCTGAATCAAATAGCAATGCTGCATGGATTGTGTACTAATTTATGAATGTAAATGCCTGAAGATTTATCTGAAATTAGCAGATAAATTCACCTTTGTTGCAGTCCTAGTAAAGCATGATTTTGTTCTTCATACCCTCCATGTATCTTGTACAAATTATAGCACTATAATTGCATTAAATCACAAAAAATCCAGATTTCATTTCCCTAACTTGACATATGAAATCTTCTATAAGGTCATTATGACATTCTCAAAATGCAAAATTTCTAACAACATTTTTTTGCCGTTGGTACTTAGTACCATCACAGTTGCTTTCAGCAAGCTTAAGATAAGTTGCTCCTGTACTAGTATATGCCTTCTTAGCTATAAGTAATAACAGTTCCTAAGAAGCTTCTGATACTTTGGCTGACAAACAGCTGCAGCGGAACTGGATGCAATGTATTTCAGTTTTTGAACTTTAGAATCACAAATTCCTTGGATTTGTCTTTCCAGTACTCCGTTTTTTGTAATGTGTCGTTCAAAATGATAAGAACCCACAGCATTGTTTTAAGAACTGAATGGCATTTTACACACATTTGAATGGGCAATTGACAGTGAAGTCATATGTAGAGTATTGGTTGTATTTTCTTAACTGTGGCCATCTGATGTTATTAAACCATGTACAAGTTAAATTTATAAATAAATGTAATAATTAAAAAATTAAAAATAATTTTTTACAGAAACTAGTTGTTTTACAGGCATTGCCATTGATGCTCACTATTATTACTTACACAGTCTTACATATTCTTACTCCATTGCAAGTCAAAACTCAACAATCCTGATCATTCCCAAATAGTCATAAGTGTGCCAGAAATATTGACAGTGTTCTACCACTTTCTACAACAGACTATCATTTTCTTTTTTAAAAGCATTACATTCTCATGCTTCTCCCAACTAGAAATTTATTTGTATTTGTACATCTCAGGAGAGTCCAGGTTTGGGGATCCTTGAGCTACATAGGATAAGTATAAACTTAGCTTTCCAATTATTTTCAAATCCTTTTCAAATTATTTCAATCATACCCACTGCATATATTCAAAGAGAAGATAAACCATAACAGTTGTTTTAGTATACCCTCAAACCATAGATAGAACATTCTTTAGTCATTGTAAAACTACCTTTCCTTAGAAATCTATTCCTAGCAGATAGCAGTATCTTTCTCTCCTTTTGATATGGACATAGATGGCACAATCAAATGTTGTTTTAAGATACCTACCTTTCTTTGAACATGTAGGTTTTTTCTGTCCATTTTTATATTGACAGTATCAGTGATGAAGATCGAGAGGAGCTTGATACAAGCACAGACAGCAAGGGGGTTGAAATAAAGGAGCAAGAAGTAGATGCCATGACAGATGAAGAAGATAACCCACTGCCAAATAAAAAAAAAAGTATGTTAAACTTTAATTTATATTGACTCAAACTTAATTTCTAAGGTTGTCACTGGAATGAAAATGTACAATTGAAACTTCATCATTGCCTCCCTTTTCAGAGTTAAAGTTAACTTGGATTATTTATATGAATCAGTTGTTGATCAAGTTTGATAATTAAAGCTACTCACCATTTTATTTCATTATAAAGATTACTTTTTGGTGGTGTTATGCTGTTGTCTAAGACTAAAATACTTTTCTTCATATGTAAAAAATGCATACTCTTGAATAATTTGTCACGCTGTTAAATTGTTGCCAGCTCAGCTATGCATCTCTCTTGTGATTTATGTCTATGCACAGACACTGTGACGTCAGATTGTTTTGATATGTCATAGACCTTGTGATCTATAGCTTTACTACGCATGCTTATCTCTCA
>JANHFO010000652.1:0-10096 GCA_032468095.1 Pareas carinatus
AGACCTCGCTGAAACGTTGCATGAATACTCTGATTCCTACACGGGAAAAGACCCAAAAAAACCCAGAACTACATATACTTAATAATAATAACAGAGGTTATTGTAGGTTATCTAGTCCAACCCCAAATTTGGTTCAGCTTATCCATGGATGAGCTTATCACAGGTATATATGGTATATATTTACATTTATATTTGCAGATAGGCCAAACTTCAATTTTTAATCCAAAACATCCTGAATAATACAGGTTGGCTTATCTGTGAATGGCACTTTTTTCATTTTGATTAAAAATGTGAGGATCTTGTTATCTAGGAATGGGCTTTTATGTGAGTATATATGTTAGCCTGTCTCTGTACCAGGTTTCATTTCTTCAAATGCTCAGCCTCCCCCTGAACATTGCTGAATGGTCAGACTGGTGCATACCAAGCATGATGTAAATGTGACTGATCATTTCTTGAATGCCAACAAGTTGAATGTATTGGAGTCTCTGTGAATGATTAATTTGCGACCTTCTTTCTTTGCATATGAAAGATTTTCAAAATGAAAGAATTGTGACCACACCCTTGAGGAGATAGTAGGACTGACCCTGTAAGATCTCCAAAGTGATGTGGTTTGGAAAGTTTGTTGCTCAAGAAGAGTGAGGTTTTTTTTCTCCCTTTCTCATTCTTCAAGTAATTCTCTTCTTTTTTTGTTTTTTAAAAGGAATTTTGGAGTTTATAAGTTTGGCTGTAGGGCTGGTTAGTATCCGCGGAGTGGATTCTGGCCTTTATCTTGGAATGAATGAGAGAGGGGAGCTGTATGGATCGGTAAGTGTGATTCCTTCAACCTTCTGACTTATCAGAACTTGATGTTATTCAGAATGACCTTAAATGACCTTGATCTATTGGGCACCTGGATGCTAAGTGTAGGATAGCTTGGCAAGAGTCACAAGTTGCAGGCACTTTTCTTGAGAAGGAGAAAGGGAATATATAGCAAAAACCAAGGTTAAAATTACAAAAAAGAATTCCAGATTAAATTGCAACGGTCCAGAGTCACAATGGAGATGATGTAACTCCTTTGTGCCTCACCTTGTATGACAGGCAGGACTTTGAGCCACATCCTCCCATGAGAGTACTACGGGGAAGGGTGCTTGTTGAGGGAGCTTCCTAAACCAAGAAGAATCTTCCACAAGGACCATGGGCCTTCAGTAGCACATTGGGGATTCCTGAGAGCATGAATGCCACCTCCAACATACTGCTAGCAAAAAAATTATTTAGATATACATCTGGGTTTCAGAGGAATGCATGCACCTGCTTAGAAGAGATTCACCAAATTAAGTGGGAATTAAATTGGCTTTAAATAACTTTAATCCAGATTAATTGGAATTATTTATTGTTTTTATTTACAGGTTCTAACATAGTGAAACATGGAATAGTCATCAAATACAGAGACCCATGTCCACATAATACAGATAATACTGTAAACTATGTAAAATGTCTGTCTGAAGTTACAGCGCCAGTAAATTTACAAATAGTATAAGGGCTAAATCATGAAACCACTGTAGCCCAAAATTCTAATAAGAGGGACTCTTTTTGAGTAGCATTATTTTCTTAAAAACCCAACCACCATCATAAATCAGGTCATTGTTTTGTTTTACTTTGGAGGGTTTAGGGGAACCCATATTACCCTTTAAACCCACCAACTACAAAAAATCCCCACCTTAACAAAATTTTATTTATTTATTTATTTATCCTATTTGTATGCCGCCCCTCTCCAAGGACTCAGGGCAGCATACAAATGAGCCGCTTACTCTAACATTAGTGGCAAACACTGCCCCTGTGCCCTCGGGTGGGGCAGTACAGATCATGTGACTTCAAAAGCAAGAGAGGTTGCCCATCTCCATTAAAATCCCAGCCTCTGCTGACTTGTCCATTTAGCCCTTTGAATCCGAGCGGGTATCTCCTACCCTTCCCTCCTGCTCCTACTAGAGTAACTTCTTAGCAGTTGGGAGATGATAGGATA
The DNA here is from genome assembly GCA_032468095.1 of Pareas carinatus. NCBI lineage: Eukaryota > Metazoa > Chordata > Lepidosauria > Squamata > Pareidae > Pareas > Pareas carinatus. Next base: position 2,000 of record JANHFO010000652.1, read on the forward strand.
CCAAGCTGAAGGTGGTTGTTCTGGGGAGGCTGATCCTCAGACTTCCCCTCACCACCTAAGCTGCCTTTCTTCCTGGTTGTCTCAACACGTGACCCCTTTGAGATGGTTTCTCCAGATGCTGATCTGTCTCTTCCATGTGAAGTAGCATGAAATGTATTTCCCCGATGCCTCCACCCTCCCATTTTTGTCGGTGCCTTGTGGTCCCAGGAACACCACCCCTGCCCTATTTGGTGGACCTATAGTAGTATTTAGAGTCAATCATTTTTTACAGTTAAATATTCACACAACATAACTTGCTCCTCGGTGAAACAATTCTCATTTCTTTGATCTTGTCTCTGGATCACTCTAGTTCAACTTGAAAAATAGACAACTTGCTTTTCAAGTTTCTGTAGGGAGTACAGCTCCAAAATAGGAGAGCAAAGGAGCAACCTCGTCATCTCCAGCAGAGGCACAGCGCTGCCATTGATCTGGGCGCCTGATCAAGGAAGATGCCAGCTTCTTGGCTGTACCCTTAGACCACAGAACCAGATTCACCTCTGACAGTTTCAGTGGGATCAAAGATCATGATAATCGAGGGATTTCTAACTATAGCTTGCTGTATGAGCCACATTGGGCTGGATTCACACAAAATGCAAGTCCAGAAGTTTAGAAGCCACAGGAGATGTGTTCAACTTTTTGTCAGTTTCTGTTCCTTTAGGACGAAAGATAGAGATTGATAGTGGGATGGGAGGGGGTATTTTTTACACAGAACTGCAATAATCAAACAATAGTCATCCCTAATACAAGAAGCTCTGGTGGACAAGTGAAAGAGACAATGTAATCCTCCATCTTGATCTTCTTGGAAGAAGGGCAAGACAGAAATCACTCAATTATTGTTATTAGTCATCCTTGGGTTGAGTCAGTGGGGTTTTTCCTTCAGGATGGTTTTTCATGTCTCTCTTTTTTTCTTTCCCGCTTCCTGCTCACACAGAAGAAGCTCACACGGGAGTGTGTTTTCCGCGAGCAGTTTGAAGAAAACTGGTATAATACCTACGCCTCAACCCTCTACAAGCACACTGACTCCGAGAGACAGTATTACATTGCTTTGAACAAAGATGGGTCTCCCCGAGAAGGATTCAGGACTAAGAGGCACCAAAAATTCACTCATTTTTTACCTAGGCCGGTAGATCCTGCTAAGATTCCTGCAGTGTACAGAGACCTTCTCCGCTACAGGTGATACTCCCCGCTGCTGGAGAACCAATATGGGTGTGCATGCCCATGACTGTGTCACATACATATGCACACAGTTGGGATTCCAGAGTTTTGCTGGAGCACTATAAGCCTATTAATTTCCTACAAGCCTGGTGGAGAGAAGCCCTGGCCCTCAATATCTTGGCTATCAAAGAAGTGTATAACAAGGATGGGTCCAGAGGCTGAAACCCTACATTTATCATTTGGTGGGCTAGGAAGAGGCAGCAGTTCTCACTGAGCAAAAGAGCGAAGACAACCAGCAGCAGCACTGAGCCTAAGTCATCCAACCGGGACATGGAAGAATTCAGAAACAAGTTGCATTCTGCTGAAAAGCTTGGGAAGTTTGCTTGCTAAGCTGGCCCTTTGTGACTTGCCAGATGTTGGTGATCCAAAATCTGAGAACTCATGGACTTGCATGGTAGTAAAGTGGAGAATCCAAATCGGAGGGATGTTTGGCTCCTCAGGAAGGTGTGTGAGAGTTGTGGCTTTATATGTGCAAGCCCACATTTGACCTGCTTCCGTTGGAATCAGACCGCAGAAAGGGGGAGGTGAGGTCAAAGAACGAGGGTTTTTAAGATGTAAACAAAATACTGTTCATAAGGGAAAATCTATTTATAAATTGTATATTATATTTATTTATTTAAAATATATATATACTATTTTTTAAATATTTTTTAAAATGAGAGTTATTATGACCCAACTTTTTCCGGAAAGAATAAGGTCCTACTGATGTAGAAAAAAAGAGGGAAATTTAAAGAGTTTTATCAGCAATAAAATGTCTTTCTATATTGTAAGGGGCTTATTAATTTATTGTAATCATATTGATTCATAAATTAAGATTTAAAACCATGAATGTGAAACAGACCTACAATTACAGAAAACATCCTACGGCAAGTGATGGAGAGAGGCAGAGATACAGTTGGTGGATGGCTCTGTAGCTATTTCTCTAAAACTAGCCTTATTCAGTTGCTATACTACACCCAAAGAGGTAAGTTTAGACCCGTAGCCACAATTGAATTAAATTTGTGGAAAATCTATACCCCGCCCCCAGTATAGGAAATCTGTTTTTAAGCTCCTCAGAATTAGCCTCTCTAAGAAAAAAAGTCTTGGGTTTCTCCAGGTTAACAATTGGGTCATTTTCACAACCTGGAGAACATGAGTGGGGAAGCCAGAGTATTATTTACAGAATACTAGGTAATGTTTTAGTCAATGAAAAAACACTATTTCTTCTTGCCTTCCAAATTCCCAGAGCCCTTTTTACTTTTCATCAAAGTAAAGAAAAAACAAGGAGAATTCTGGATTGTATTCCAGAAGAGATTAAAACAGTCCCTCTTGGTGTTTTCCAGAGGTGTGAGATTTTTTTTGAAGATTTGTATTATTTTCAACAGAGACAAACACACAAAACATAAAACACCATAATTCAATATTTCAATCAGCATCTGCCAACTGAATAGACATTATCTATCCTCCATCAGTACTTATTCAATCTTGTTGATAGAATTTTTACACCTACTCCTTCCGTCTTTCATTAGACGTTTAAATAATTTCTCATTTTATAAAACATCCTTCCTAACAAACATAGCCATTTTTCAATTATATAAATGTTCACATCAGCCTAATTTTACCAGTGCTGGTCTATCAGTTTCTAGATTGTATTCCAGAAGAGATTAAAACAGCCCCTCTCTTGGTATTTTCCAGATGTGTGAGATTTCAATTCCCTCTTTCCTCCAGTAAATACGACGGAAGGCTATGATGATGTAAAGAGGACCGTAATCCATCTGAATGACTCAGTCAAAAATGATAAGATTACAGTGTCAGTGAGGATACAACATTTCAACCACTTAATCCTGTCACAGTCAAAAACTAAGTAGGGAATAATACTATAAGAAATTGCATTTTGTCAGAAAACAATCATATGCACAGGCCCCGGGAATAACACGACTCGCAGCGGCCAGGAGGGCACGGCCGGGCAGGCACGGCCATCTGAGCAATGCCAGATGGGTGTGGCTGGGTAGGCGTGACCAGGTAAACACAGAATTGGGTGTCGCTGACTCGTGCTGGCTGGGTGGGCCGTGGCCAGGTGGATGCAATCAAGTAGGTGTGGCCAGGTGGGAGCAGAACAAGTAGAGCCAACTTGGGGTCCCACCAGGAGAAAAATCACCCAGAGATGTGCTGGCAAGTGGGAAGGGGGAAAGCGGCGAAATCTGAAGCGCAAGGGCGGAATTTATTACACACAGACACACACTGCAGCTCTGTTTTCCTTCCTCCTATATGAGGAGAGGTTTGCCTGCAAAGGTTGAGGACTGGTTCACCACATGAAGCATGTGAGGATGATGCGTGCTGGATGTAACCTCCACACTTCTTTATAGTTCTAAATCCTCATGAAGCACAAGTTCCTTTGCAGCAATCTTCCTGAATCAGGGAAGGGCTTTGTCATTCCCCTTGCTTGGTCAAATCCACAGAAATGGCGAGTGGGGGTAGAAACGGAGGAGGAGATACACAGAAGAAGGGGAGGGTGGATATTTGATATTTCAGTGCAGTTTGACATAGTTCTTACTGTGACCCCCACAAAAAAAATATCCTAACGATTTGGGGTACCAGTGTCCATCTCTAATTTCTGATATGCTTTTTTTAATACAAGGCAAACTAGTTTTACAGCTATATTTGTGTGTTATGGTTTATCAGAGTGCTAAATTTTTAAATTATCACAATGCATTTTGTAAAAGCCAGTATTTTTTCCTGCTGCTTGTTCCAGCCATTTATTTCTCTCACCTTGCTTCCACATATAGTGGTTGGAAACTTGCAGTGCGTAGGAGATGTACCAGTTTATCTTTGGTTTTCTAACTTTATTTGTCTATGTCTTCCATATCAGTGTTCCCCACAGTTAAGGCAAAATGTCATAAACAATCATTAATTGTTTATGGCATTTTGGTTTCCTTATTTGTTGGACTACCTGAATATAAACTAGGCAAATGTCCCTATTATTTATGGAAATGCACATCATCTCTTTGGATCTATCTGGCCATCCTGCCAAGATTACAAACATGAAGAGCAAAACAATATAAATCACAAGAATATGAAAAACCACAGTGACAAACCCAAGTCTTGACTTATTCTGCTTTCTGTTTCTAAGAGACTAGATAGTCACTTGTCTGAAACGATGTAGGGTCTCCTGCTTAATCAGGGGGTTGAATTAGAAGACCCCCAAGATCCCTTTCACTCTATTCTTAAGTGAGAACTTGAGACCGTCACCCCACTTTGCCTCCTCAGTGACTGGATGACTCAATGTTTAACCATCCTTTCCAGCAAATATAGCTAATCAAAACCTGTCTTACATGAAGTGGGCTAGCCCCTTTTAAAGCCCCTTGCCTTTCAAGCTTTGCAGGCAAACGTTTCCTCATGGAGGAAGAAAAACAAAACTGCAAGTGGGTGCATGTGAAATAATGCCCCCCTGGCTTTCAAGCTTTGACAGTCGCCAATGAGCAGCTTCCCAGTAATTGTTTGTAGTCTTCTGCATCCTGCATTCATTTAGACCCATTCCGTGTGGCTATTGGGAAGAAAGGTGGCCATCTTCCTTGTCCTCCCCTGCCTGGACGACCTATGTAGTTGTCCTCAAACCAGTTCAGAACAGACTGCAGCTCTCCTGATGGCATTCATGGTAGCCTTTTCAAAATAACAGTAAATGAAACGCAACTGGGTATTAGCCACTAGGTTTTCCTGGTGTAAACAGCCAAGTGGGAGAGTTAAATTGCTGTGTTGGTACTTTGTGATAAATAAGTGGGTTTTAGCTTGCAGTTTGGGCAATTGGTCTCAAAAAGGTTTGCCATCACTGGTCTATATACTGAAACTTTATAAAGCAAAAATGCCCTAGAAGCTGAAGCAACTTGCCTAATTGAAAATGACACAACACTGGAGGCCTCCAGCTTAGAAAAATGGCAAACAATGGGAATATTAAAATGTATGGGATGTGGAGACAGCAGATATTTGATATTTCTGGAATTGGGTCCATATGATTAAAAAGAATTAAGGTAGATTCTCTCATCTCCAAAAGCCCTATAACCAAGTACTTCTTCATATATTATGCATAGTCAATGAAATCTGCTAACATAAAATGTGGCAAAAGCCATCAGCAAACAGCTTTAAATCAGAATCAGAATCTTTATTATGGTCACAGCACAAAAGTTAAACATTAAAATAAATAGATTCTCTGAAAATTATTGGAAAATAACTAAGCAAAGTAGTAATACGAATACGAATCTTTAGTTCTTTAGGTGTTTTTTGCAACTGCATTAATGGTGGCTGGACTTGAATCCTGAAGAAAATGGTTCACATAGAAATTATCCTGATTTCCCTTGAAATGACTCTAATAGAGGAAGAGAATGTACATTGATCTGATGTTCCTGTAGAAGTATTTCAAAAAGTGGACAGTACGACCCCCCTGGGGGGCAGTGGAATGACTTAGGGGGATGATAAGAGACAGGGGGGGCAGCAGGGGGTGCTAAGAGGCAAGGGGGTGGCAGAGGAGTGCTGGAGGTGGGTCCCTCGCAGGGTGAAATTCTGCCTGGGGCTCTGTCAGCCACCAGTCAGCTGAGCACTTTCGGTTCTGACCCGACTCGCCCCATCACCTCCTGTGCCTGCGCATACCATACGCTGGCAGCCACGCTAAGCCTGGTGTGTGCTGCTCTGTTTTGCCTGGCTCAGCAAACTTTCCCTATTTTTTAAAATTAAAAAAGCAGGTTTCAACTACTTTCCCCCCCCCACACACACACTGCAGCTGTAACTTTTTTCAAATCAGATGTGAACACACACATATTGTAAATATTCTGATTTTCAGAGCAGAAATGACAGAAACAAAAGCAGAAGCAGAAAAATCAAAGAAGAAATGTAGACAATGTAGTGTGGAATATCTGAAGTATGGATTTATACCAGCACCATCAAACCAACAGCTGCCACAGTGCCGACTATGTGAAAAAGTATTTTCCAATGAGGCAATGAAGCCTTCCAGAATGAACAAACATTTGAAGAAGGCCCATCCTGACAAGGCAGACAAGAACATAACTTTTTTTCAATCACTTTGTGACAAATTTCAAAAGCACCCAACACTGTCATGCATATTTTACAATACTTCCCAACAAAACACCGATGGTTTGCGTGCATCATACAACATTTCATTGCTGATTGCTAAGTCTGGAACGCCGTATACTATTGGTAAAGAACTCATCCTACTAGCCATTAGTGAGGTACTGAGTACTTTTCTGCGTAAGTCACCACATGATATAATTAAGACAATTCCTCTCAGCAACAATCCAGTTCAAAGACGCATAGATGAAATGGCTGAATATGTGGAAGATGTATTGTGCAGTATACTATGGACAACAGACTTTGCACTATAGCTTGATGAATCAACTTTGCCAGGCAATCAATGTTTGCTTCTTGCTTATGTGCACTTTATGAAAAACATCACTAAAAAGATAGGAGCAACCATCTTTGATTTTGATGGTTTGATAAACCCCCTTGCTATGGTACTGTCCACAAAATCCCTCATTTCCTCCATTTCATTGGGAGACATAGAGTACGTCCTGGATTCTGGGTACTTCGCCCCAGGGATTAGCTCTATTGTAAATCCACTTGGAATCCCCATATAAAGTTCCTTTGGAAGGTCCTGGGCTCGACAACCTTCTCCCTCCGGAGGGAGGGGAAAGCCCTGGAAGTCTCCCATTTTATGCTGGTGACTCTGTTGAAGCTGTCAGGGGGTATGGGGAAGGGCTTACAGAGGCCTCCATTTGCAGTCCTGGAAGAGGCCGCTGCAGGAGCTGCCCTTCCCCTGCATCTGGTGATTTTGAAGGAGGCCTGAAATAATTCACTTGCTCGCCCTCCTAAGCCATCTGGCACTGTTCAAAAATCCAAGTAGAGAAAGAAGAATAAAAAATAAAAGCTACGCTCTCAGGAGTCTCTGGGTAGGCAAAAAGTTAAGGACTATGACATTCAGCATAATGTCATAGTTCTCGTATTCCTCTCCCTCAAATAACTGACAGAATTCCTGTCAAATTCCTTCTGAGCCTACATGGACTTGCTTGGCAGAAAAGGGTGCATGTTTCTTTAACTGACTGAATTTGTCATTTACGATGGGGGAGGGGGATGAGTATCTACACTGGAACAAATCTGCTATCTAGTCTGGCCACTCACATGTCGGAGTTGCCATGGTAGCTATCATATTCCCATGGCAATGCCACAGATATCCTGGGACAGGGGGCTGGCCTTAAGAAACTTCTGCTTTAATATTGTGTGAAAAACTTCGTATAGCCAATTCTAGCATTTACCTTTCATGGAGTCTTTGTTGCCTGTCAACTTGAATCAATAAATCAATGACCTTTGATCTGGCCTTGGCCTAAGTTACTGTTAGGTATAAGCAGATTCCTTGGTTGCAAGACAGTGCAAATACAGAAGGCAGTGTGCAAGGATGAAGTGATGAACTGAGTGTCACACACACAGAGAATATAAAGAATATAAAAGGTCTTTATATACAGGATATAGGCACAGTCCAATCTTCAATATCAGTTAAAAGTCCAATAGCCATACATAGTCAAGCAGTCAATATTGTATAAACTAACCAGGATAATCAGCAAGCAAAACAGTAACTCTGGAGCAGAGATACATCAATGGAGAGAGAGAAATGCTCTCTGACTTCCTGCTTTATAGTAATCAGTATCTTGGTCTTAGTAATTGCCATGAGTCATCATGGTCTACATCCATATATGGTAAACCAACTGTTTGGGCTCTTAAAGCAACCATAACATTCTCCCCTTTGGTTTGCAATATATATATATATATATACAATACATACATATCCATAAAGTTACAATGTTA
>JANHFO010000652.1:10196-28711 GCA_032468095.1 Pareas carinatus
GTTTCTGGAAACCTTGTGCTTTTGTGAAGTTATCAGCTATATTCTGTTCACTCTCACAATAACTTAGCACAATCAATTTGCTTTCCACACATTGTCTAACATTTTGATATCTCAGATCAGTATGCTTTGACCTTGTACTAACCGCAATACTGGTCACTAATTTTATAGCAGCTTGGTTATCTTTGTACACCAGAATTGGTTCAACTACATTCAACTCAAAATCCAAACAAAGTTGTTTGAAATACATTAGTTTTGTACATGATAAAGATAAATATGAAAATTCAACTTCCATTGTTGAAAGACTGATATGTTGCTGCCTAATGGACTTCTATTCTATCAATGCATTTCCAAGCATTATTATCAGACCAGATGTTGATTTCCTTGTGTCAACTTCATTTTCCAAACTTGCGTCTGCATATGCACTGAGACTTGATTCCCTATCAGGTTCTAGGTACAAAGAATAAGTTAATGTCTTCTTTAAATACCTACGAATTATATAGCATCCATTTTACCTTTAATCATATTTCATTTAAAATGTCTTTTATCCAATACCATTTTATATAAAACTCTGTCCACCATTTATCTTTACTGTCTTCATCTTCTTTTGTTCTCCTCCATCTTTGCTCCTTTTTTGCACTCCTGGAATTTTTTGTCTTTGTTGTTTGAAGTTATTCCATTCGATTAAAGTTTTTCTTAGGGATACTCCTCTGTAATTTATGTCTCTAATCTTTAAGTTCTTTTTTTGGAAAAATTGTCCTTGGGCTTTTTCCCTCTTCTTTAAAATTTGCTTTGATTTTTTAATTTTAATTTCTTTGTCTTTATATATTCTCATTTCTTTTCTTGTAGCCCTATATATATAGGTTCAGGTGTGTTCGGGTCTTTTCCCGTGTAGAGTGGAAAATGACTAGCAAGAAGCCAAAAGCACCAGCCTGAGGATGGCAAGTGAGACCTTGCCGAAACGTCGCCAAGAGTCTTTCCACTCTACACGGGAAAAGACTCAAACACACCTGGACCTACATATCTGTACCCGTGAAAATCTACGAACACACACACACACAAACATGGAATACCACTCACTGACTGACTGACTCATCACAAGATCTCCCAAACTATTAGAGCTACAAACCTGAAATTTGGTAGATTTGTTCGTCTTGGCATCCTAAGAAACAATTTTTAAAATATTAATTTTTACACGAGTTATTTCAATTTTTTTATTTCGGATGTTGTGATTAGACAAAATGTTTGGTTTTGAATTTAGCAGCAGTAGCAGCAGCGCAAGAACAGTTTCGCCAGTAGTGGACAGACTCATGGCAGGGCGAGGAGCAGCAGGGCAGGTAAGTGAGCCGGAGTGAGGGAGGTGGGGGAGGCACGCACACGTCTCTCTGCTTGATTAAGGAGAGCAAGGAGGCCACGGCCACCAAATGCACGCATTGGTGCTCTCCAAGCGAACAGCGCCGGCGGTGTTCTCTGAGTGAACGGCTGCTGCAGCGGTCCACCAAATAACCCCTCGATCCAACTCGCCCGCCGCCCCCGAGATCCATATGCACGTGTGAACGTGGCCACCCAGGAGGCTGAGCTCGTTACTTGCACCAGCTCCTGCCAACCTGGCAGTTCGAAAGCAAGCAAATGAGAGTAGATAAATAGGTACCATGTATAATAGCGCTCCATGACATCACATTGGCCATATGACCATGGGAATGTCTTTGGATAGCATGGGCTCAATGGCCTTGAAATAGAGATGAGCACCACACCCTACAGTTGGCAACATGTAGTGGAGTAAAATCCACAGGGACTCCCAATACAAAAATTTTAAAACCACAACACCCTAATAAAGTGCATTTTTGCATCACTGGTGAAACCCAATATATCTTAAGAGCATGAGACAGAGAAAATTCACTATAGGCATTTTAAGAGTGCATCTGGAAAAGAAAAAAATTATATTAATAGACTTTAAAATAACTGAAATGTAAACATCCTGCTCTTCGGTGGTCACCGACCCATTAAAACTATAGTGCAACTGCATCCAGTGATAGACCTTGAACTGTGTTTCAAGATTTTAATTTTACACAAATTTATGATCTGTTTTAGAGAATAAAAAGTTGGAAAAGTATTATCTTCAAATTTTTTGATTGTAACAATGTTCAAATTGTGCTGGGTGATTGTTTTTGTTTTTAAAATGAGTTTTTTTATGGAAATTGTTTTATGTATTGTTTCCTAATCTTCACAGATTCATCAGGGCAGTTGAGACAAATTCCTAGGTAAGGCAAAAAAAATCAATTTCAAAACTGGATTTTACAAAATCATAATTCTTGTTTAGATTGGTGACCCAAGTTATGCTTCTTTTTTTTAAAAAAATATCCTGATTGGGGAATAGAACGGAAGAGTTAATCTCTAGCTAAGACTGAAAATATTTGGGACCATCTTTATAAGTATTAATTTAAGCAATAATGTTTAACATCCCAAGCAGTGTTTTGAGTTTATGAGCACCAGGACCAAAATGGGATACAAGTGGGAAAGGGTGCTACTGTGCCCAAGAAGACTTTATAAGACTGCCAAAAGCATCTAGCTGGGTCACAACAGAAGTGGAGGAAGGAAGGTCTCGATTCAACAAGAAAGTTCCTCTTTGCTGTGTCAGACAAGGCAGCACCAGTACCAAAGTAGTACACTAAACATGAGTGTATTTTGGTCACTTTATTAAATGAGATATTAAATATTTTAAGTTTCAACTACCAAACAGCACTTTGAATGGTGAAAACACAGATAGCATACCGTCTTACTTGAATGCTTTTCTTTAAAAACACATTTCCAGTCCATAATATATATTTTACAAAACAGCCTTATAGGAAGAAGTGACATCTTTTCTACAGTACTTTTATGATATTTAATACATAACTGAAAATGCCATCTAAACAGAAATGAAGGCCAAGTCTTCACAGCTGTATGATTCAGCAGCCAAAGCTGGTCAAGGAACTGAAACATTACTATATAACTGGGACAAAAACATGTACAGGATCACAATACTAAGCAAAAACGCTTTACATTCAAAGGAATAAACAGGTTACAAAATGTGGAGAGTTTAGCAGGCAAGACTGTATTACAAGCAACATTTTATTCATCATCTTATATAAGCCATTTCAACTAGAGAAAACATCTAAAACAAATATAAAAATGAGTTTTTGTTTTCTGTCTTTAAATATTGATTAAAGCTTGATGTTATACTCGAAAGTACATTATTATGCAGCTATAATATTGTGAGAAATATGTAAGCGGCCCAAGTCTCTAAGACATCTTCATCCACATCACGTATCTTCTTCTTGTGGGAAAAATAATGGGATTTTAAAACATTGCTTTCACATTATGTCTCTAGAAATTCCCAACTCAGAAAATGTAGGAATGTTTCGGACAGGTATATTTGCTTTTAAACAGTTCTCTCAGAAAGTTTGTATTTTGTTTGTTCTAAAGTAAGCACAAATTTTTGGAGCATTTTCTTTCTTACCAATTTAAAGTAATGTAATAAATTAACTCCACTGGATGAAGTTGGGCTAAAGATTCACCCTACTACCTCGCTATGAAAAGAGAATGAAAAATAATTCAAATTATTTTTTTCCTGAAAAATAGACGTTGCAGTCACCAATCAAGAAGTATCTAGTTAAAAATAAAAATGTTCTCCAAAATCAGTGCGGTCAAGATAATAAGATTCAGACAAGAGAAGAAAAAGGCATTGTTCCTTTAGAATGATATAGAAAGCCAAAAATTTAGACTTTCAAAGATATTAGTAATTCTTACTTTTCATGATATCTGTAGTCAATTCTTCCACCTGCACATTTTCTTCTTTTGACTCCAGTAACACACCTGTCATTTTATTATCATGTTCGCATTCCAGAAGTTGTTCTGTTTGAAAAAATCAGATGGACTAATGCATGGAAAAAGCTTTACGTTGCCAATACACAAAATGGATGACAATTCCATTTATATGCTGAAAAGTAGCTGTTAGTGGTGTAATTAATCAGAGTTTATTTTTTTTACACCTAGGGTTAAAAAAACCAATGATTTTTTCTCCCTCACCTTCATATTCTTAAAAGAATGAAAACTAGGAAAGAAATGTGAGATAACCAGAGATACGTATCTATAAAAGGAGGAATTATTTCACAACTCTGGCAGTGCTGCAGACTGTGAAAGGCCCTTCCTTCATGCTCTGAGAGTGATGGCTCCATCCATTCTAAATCAAAGCTGGAGCTGGGCTCCCTCCCAAGGGCTGCTGCCCCTGCTTTAAGCTCCACCAAAGTCCCTGGAATTCAGCACGCTTCTCGCTCACCCTACTGCCGGCAACAGGATGAGGCACCAGCACCAGGATAAAGGCGTCAAGAGAAATGTGCTTTGCATCAGAATCAGTGCAAGATGAAAATACACTGATGAAGGACAAAAGTACTTGCAGGTTCTCCCCCCCTCCCCTCAAGAGTAAGCAGAAGTGGCAGAAGGCAAGAGAAAAGAGACTTTGCTCAGGCCATAATTTAAGGCTACAGACAGTTTCCAGAAAACTGTAATTCAGACATTTTAGAGCGGTAGTTTTTGAAAAATCTCTTGATCGTTTTCAGTTCCTATGCTTTATTTTTCCATCACGGATAAAGAGTAGAACAGACTTCTGGGTCAGTCTTGTGTGCCGTGCATGGGAAGAAATACAAAAGAGCCCCATCATCTGAGGAATCAATTTTAACCACGAACTCAGCTGTGTACATGGAGGTGTGAGGACTGAAATATACAGATCTGGGTGAAGTTCTCGAGGCTCTTCTCATCTGACGGCTATTTTTATGGCTAGCAACAGCAAGTGTGGCAGTTGGAAGAGGAAGTCTGCAAAGTCCCTTCATGTTACAGAAGGGTCTGTTTTCACTGAAAACAACTCAGTACCTCCTGTACTCAACACATGTAAAGATCCTAGCCAATGTCACTGACAAAGATTGGGATAGGACAGCGTATTGTATCAAAACAATATGGAAATAATAAAATAGACGGTGTGACTAAGGGGAGGGGAACTATTTATACAGTTGAGTTCTGTTAAGCCATTGATTCCTAAAAAAATAAAAAAAAAAGTTCTCTCTCTCTGATTTTAACAAACCTTCAAGCCGCTAGTGCAAAATCACATCGGTTTCCCTTGGGAAGGTCCTGGGCCTTTGCCACTCATGGGGGGAGGCGCTCGCTGCAGGGGCGGGGGGTGCAGGCCACCAGCAACAGACTGGTACATCCCTCTGAGGTCGATCTGCTGAATGCCGGAGGGGTTCATCATCAAGCCAGGGGGGGACTTGGACATCATCAGGTGGTTCATGGCGGCCTGCTGAGCCTGCTGGTAGGCAAACTGTGCGTGCTGCGGCTGCTGCTGCTGGTGCTGGCTGTACTGCTGCTGCAGCCGCCGGTTCATCAGAATCCTCTGGACGCAGCTGATGAGCTGGGGAGGAAAGGGTGGCGATTAGCAGGCCGGAAGGCAGCTTCTCTTTCAGTCAAGTGTTGGCCCTCCCAGGTAAACCAGGCAGGAAGCATGATCAGATGAGCTAACTCTACTTTATTTTTTTGTTTTTTTACAGAATCTTGCACATCTGAAGGTACAAACTTCTCATCACCACTTTTAACCATCTCATCAACTAGGACAGGTCCTTCCTAAGTTTCTTCCTCCAATCCTTAAGCCACTGGGGGCTCCGCCCTCTCTTCTCTAATTGTTTCCTCGGTAGCATTTCTTCCCCTCACGTACCATTACATTGAGGGATATCCTCCCTCCACCAGATATTTGCCAGTGGCATTTATCTGAATTGCCAGCGGAAAGGGCACTGTTTCTGTCAGCTGTCACCTTATGCTTGCTGTCCTTCGCTGCTATGCAGTGACAGATTGCCATGAGCTGTGAGGAGAGGGGATGAGAAGGGGGTACTTGGGAAATCGAAAGTAGACACTATACCTCCTTGGGACGCTGCCCCCAGGCCACCCAGCTGGAAGGAGCATTATGAAACCAACTTGCATGGACTTGATTGGTTACAGTGGGGTGGGCAGGGAGGGGCAGTTGGGTGGGAATTAGAATTTGGGGATTTTGCTGTTTAATTTTTAGTCCTGGCTATGCAGTATTGTAATATACTTGATATCTAATACAACTATACCAATCTCAACAAATGAAGCGAAGGATTGTTACTATTTAGAGGTTTAGGTTATGGCCAGTCTGACAGTTTCGCAGAATGTCTCATCAGAAATGTTCAAGTCCTAGAGAAAGTATTTAAACTACAAGCATTTGCAGATGATTTAGTTTTTATATTGGAAGAGCCAGTTAAAACAATCCCAAAATTACTAAAAGAAATAGAGGATTATGGAGAGGTGGCAGGATTGAAAAAAAATAAAGCAAAGGCAGAAGTGATAGTCAAAAATCTTACAGAAAAACAAAAGAGGCAAATGTCAGGGAAAACAGAGTTACAAATAGTCAAAAAAGTAAAATATTTAGAAATTTATATTTCAGCAAGATTGTCAACGTTGAAAGAAGATAACTATATAAAATTATTGAATCAAATAAGATTATATCTAGAAGGATGGAAGAATTTACATTTATCATTTTTAAGGGAAGATTGCAACAGTTAAAATGAACATTTTACCAGAAAAAAAATCTTATTTCAGACAATACCTATAAAATTGGAGAAAAAATATTTTGATGAATTAAACTCTTTAATTCTAAAACTTATCTGACAAGATAAAAAAGTGAGAACTAAGATGAAGATGTTGCAAGATAGTAAAAATAATGGAGGTTTTGGTTTACCACAATGATCATTTATTACCAAGCATCAGTAGTAACATGGAATAAAGAATCATTATTATTTAGAAATAAAAGATTGCTATGTTTAGAGGGACAAGATTTACAATTTGAGATAGCACGTTTTTCTATGGTATGAGAAAAATAAAATTCATAAGTACTTTAAAAACCACTATATAAGCAATGGGCTACAAACAATATGGGAAAAAATAAAACAAAAAATATATTTGAAAATTCCAGGTTGTTTTTTGACTATGGAAGCCTTTGTTCATCCAAATTTGGTTGATGGGGGAAAAATTTGGACGTACAAAGATATTCTAGATTTGGAAGGAAATTTAAAAATTAGACAAGAAATGGAAAATCATGTTATAGAACCTACGTGGTAGGCATACTTGCAAATAAAAACAAGATATGAAAAAATGTTATATGATGGATTTTACAAGGAACAGACAGAATTTGATACATTGTTATTAACTTCTGATGGAAAAACTGATAAAGAAACTATAATTTTTGTTGAACTTAAAAATGGAAGAGGAACAAGTGAAATAAACAATGATAACATGGGCAAAGAATTTTGGTTATGCTATTAATTTAGATAAATGGCAAAACGTATGGGAAATGGATTATAAATTGACAAAATCAACAGCATATAAAGAAAATATATATAAAATGTTTTATAGATGGCACATGACACCTATAAGAATGTCAAAAATATTTAAAGAAGCACCAGCTAAATGTTAGAAATGCGAAATTAATATAGGCACTTATCATTTGTGATGGACTTGTAAATACGTTAAAGAATATTGGGATAGAATTTATAAATGTCTAAGAGAAATATTAGGAATACAGAAAGAAGTTAGGCCTGAAGTTTTTTTACTAGGTATAATTCCAGAAAAATTTGATAAGCGATTTATATAGTTAACTATACATATATTAACGGCAGCAAGAATCATTTCTGCACAAAATTGGAAAAAAGAAGAAATACCACCAGCAGAAGAAATAATAAAGAAAATTTTAGACTGTGCAGAAATGGATAGACTGACAATGAGAATAAAAGAGAGAGAAGAATCAGACTATTTTCAAATTTGGAATCTATTTTGTATTTTGCTCAGGGGGAAAAGAAGTAAGAATCATTTGTATTAGAAAGTCCAATAACATATATGATGATATTGATACTGTTTGAATTGTATACTCAAATGTTCGGTTTGTGTTGAAATAATTATTATGTTTTTACTATAAATAAAGAAAAGAAAGTTTTTAAAAAATGCATTTTATTATGCGCTAATTCCTTGAGAGGCGGCACTTTCTAGCAGGGAAAATCCCACTGAAGCATAGAAAAGTCTGACCCCACACAGCTCCATTGTTGCCTTATTCCATTTTATATTTCAAAAGATATTTCTAAAGGCGTGCAATTTTCACGCCATTTAAACTTGCAAACTAGATTGACTTTGAGGCACGGAAGGGGAGAAATGCAAGTGCACATTCTGCTATTTTTACTTCCATCTGAAATAGAGGATCAGGGTCAAAAATGGCACTGATTCCGGTCTGCAATAAAATGCTATGCAAGGTTTACATGTTGCGATTCCTGAGGAGCTCAAGAGGAGACTTCCTGCAAAATTCTTCCGGGATCCTAATCACATTTTTACCCCAATATCACTATAGCTAGTTGAAATTAGAGTCTAGAAACTCTAGGACAAAAATTGAGTTCTAGTCTTGTCCTAGGCACAAAGCCATCCTCTCTCTCAGCCCTAGGAAGGAGGATGTCAGGGAAAGCCACTTCCGAAGTCACACCCTACAAAACGCAATGGATCTGTCTATGTAATCACCAGGAATCAATAATGCTTGATGCTCCCCTCCCCCCCACTTCACTAAGGGAGAAGGGAAAGGGGATAAAAGCAAATTCTTCCAATATTCCTCAATAAACGTTTTTCTTAATACATGGTTTTCAGCTACACGGAAAGGGAAATGAAAGATTTCACATTTTGGCCACTCTGCCAGACTAGAGATCTTACACCTTAGTTCTTCCATCCAGACATCATCTGGGTGCTTTCAAATAAACTTGGATACAACTTGGGATGGAAGCGATACTACAAAGTCCATACAAATAAGTCACTTTTTACATCACTACATGAACCACCAAGAGTGAGCTTTTTTCTTACCATCTGCTGCTTGGTCAAGACATCATTATAAATAGCTTCTCGGCGCTTCACATCCAGTTCTTGACTTGCCTGGCGGCTCAGAGCCAAAGCCTGGACCTGAGACTCTGTGAGGGTGAGATTCTCCTTCCACTGCAAAAGAAAAGCATCACAAAGGCTCTCAGGGAAGTTCTCTGTGAGAAGGGCACGCTGATTGCCATGGATTCCAACTGCTCTTCAGAGGAAAGCAAGCCTGGGTCTGAGGAGCTGCAAACCCTCATACTTTCTCCAAACAAAGACTGGCAGAAGCAACCTGGGATCAGCAGTGAAACAGCGGAGAGGAAACAGAGCTGCGGCCAATTGTGCCTGCAGGCAAGACCAGTGGAAAAGTCCCTGCCTCTTCGGGTATTTGATAAGGAAGCCGAGAAGCAGCAGCAACTCCCCTTATCCTGCCAGACCTTGGGACCTTCCCACCCAATACTGTTGCAGAGTCAGGCAACTGTTTCCCCTAAAGAACTGCTCTGCCAAGGTCTTGCATTTCCCCCGCTTGAACAAGAGTTGCCATGAGTCTTCACTCCACAAGCAGATTAAGGAAGAGCCAAATGCAAAAGGGTCAGCACTACTGAAATGGGCTTGAAGGCTCACTGAGGAAATATACATCGATTGTCTTCTGCTTTTCTATGAAACCAGCCACGTCCAGAGGAGCCTTCCTTACACACACAATCAATTGACAAAGAGAGTGTGATGCCATCCATAAATCAGATCACACACAAACTGAGCATCATCTGGCCAGGTACCCCAGCACCATATTAGAATCTTCACATCTGCATTCATCATTGATGCAACTCCCAGTTGAATGTATCTGAGCACAGACTTTATTCTGGAGATTCCAAATAAACTGGTTGGTTGTTATTAATGAGAATCAGTGATATTTTTGAATAACAATCTAACAATGATCTAATCTGGAGAACTCCAAACAGTTGTCAACTGATTTCAGTGCCAAGATTTAAATCTTTCCCACTGTATTAACTCCTCCTTCTCCTCATTTTAGATTTTTACCCTGCCTTTTTATATACAGTGGTCGGCATAAATGAGCACACCCCAACAGATTCAGAATCAACATTTCCTATGGGACATTATACTACAAAATACTCCCATGAATGCAAGCCACTGACTGCAAACAAGATTTGGTAATTTGCACACACAAAAGTATTTTTCTTAACAAATTTGTTCAAGACCATGTTGCAAAAATGAATACATCCCAATGAAAGTCTTAGGAGCAAAGCTACATTTTAGACAACAAAATCCAAATTAAGAAGAATTCAATTACAGATGAGTCCAATGATTTATTAAGCAGGTGTTCAGCAGACAGTTGATTATAAAAGGGTGCTACTTAAGGAAGAAAACCCCTTCCCATTTCATGCTGTCAGCAACGGTACCACATGGAAGAGAAATTTCACAAGACCTGAGAAAGAAAATATTTTTACACAAGAAAGGTGAAAGCTACAAGATTAGCAAAGGTTTACTTATCAGTCAGAATACTGTAGCAATAGTGATACAAAAATTTAGCAAAGATGGAATTGTAACCATCTCACAGAGATGTCCAGGACATCTACGGAGGTTAACACCTCAACAGGAGCGTCTTCCGATGAGAAGGGTTGAAGAAAATCGCCATGTAGATTCACTGGAGTTAGCTAAGGAAGTAGAAAGCCAAAGTGGGGTGACTGTTTCCCGTGACACAATACAATGTACACTGCAGAGGAATGGCATGCACGGGTTTCGTCATCAACTTGTTCATTCCATGTCTAGAAGACTTGGTGCTGTCCTTACAAATCATGGAACTCATACAAAATACTAGATGTAGGTAGTTTTTGTTGTGGAGTATATTCATTTTTGCATCAATTAATTTGAGTAAAACTGAAGATTTTGTAATCTAAGTTATATTATTCATTTTACTTTCATGTAATGAGCTAAATAAATGTTCTATACAACTCACTTTTGCCACCATTTTGGAAATTGTTCTGGTGTTCATTGGGATATTGACTGAAATCTTATTTTTCAAAAGAAGTGTACTCATTTATGCTGAACACTGTAATATCACACTGCAAAAAAATATGTCTGCTTTTAAAACGCAAGATTAAAAAAATCAAGGTTTTGAATATAAAACCAGATGAAAGAAATAGCAATTTATCACCAATAGTTTGAATGTGATACAAGTTGAAAGAAGTATACAATTTCAGAACAAAAATGAATGATGACATTTTCTACCACACTTACTATAGAGGAAATAATGTCTTCAAGGGGTTCAATTCTTGCTCCAGTAACATTGTTAGTTGCTTCCACAACTTTTTCTCTGCCTTGATTAATGAGGTCCTGGAAGGAATTTTGGAAGTAATGAAAACTGGTTCAATAGCCAGAAATTGAGGTATTCTCAAAGATAATGAATTTTTGTATACATATTGTCTACATGCATGTGTACATACACTTTTATATATCTAAATCATGCTATGGGGCTCTAGACAGGACAGCAATTGACCCATCTTGGGGACAAACATTTTCACTTAGTAGCAGTCTTGCTTCACTTAGCAATCAGCGGCTTTTATATTCAAACTAATTTTCCTAAAATCAATTAATTGCTCATCACTTGGGCTTTAATAACGCAACTCAGAAATTCATACTGTACAAAAGTGTAACACTTTTAGTATGAAACAACAGTAAGGCTGAACAAAAGATATAAGCTATGGGATTCTTTTAAAATATGCTGTTATCTACATTTAATCAAGGCCCAGATTAAAAAATAATGCTCATTGCAATACAGAAACTTGGTGATGAGCATCTCAGATGACAAGATTGTTGTGGGGGGAAATGGAAGAGAGAGTACTATGGAGGCCACCTTGAACTTTCAAATGAAAGGCAGAATATAACTTTAACACGGAAACAAACAGATCCTTTAGCACATAAACAAACAGATCTTGCCCACCTACCTCCAATTGCTGGTTGCTCATCGCAGACAAGGCTGCCAAGTTGAAAGGAATATACGGAGCCTGAGTCGTGAAATTGGGGTGGAACATGTTTGGCCCCACTGGCATGTTGATGCGCATTGTCAGACCCTACAAAACCAGAATGGCACTTTTGACTATTCAAGCTGAAAGTTTGGCTACTGAAGATTAATTCAAACAGTTTAAGTATCAAAATGATAATAGGGACTGGCACAAGATTGCAGTTATCCTCAGGCTCCAGAACCTGAGTGATCCAAACCAAAACTGAGGCGAGTCCCCAGAACAGTAGGGTGAATAGAAGAGAAGAGCACCTGCTGCAACACGGGATTGTAGTTGAAGGCCCTTATCTTCCTCCTCCCGACCCCTAAGCAGATCATCCTGCTTCTCCATTTGCAGGAGACAGCAGGTCACCTGAAACAGGATGGCGGGGCCGCTATCTGCAGAAGCGATAAGGGTGGCAAAATAGCTGTTCTTAGCTGCCCTGATCGTGTCCAGGTAGGACCTGGTATATGCCTCAACCTTTCTTGGAGTTAGATGCAAAGAACTCTACAAAACCCAGAGGTTTTGTCTGAACAACAAAATATGCATTATTGTTATTGCCATGGAATCTCTGCCCATTACATACTTGTGTGCAACATCTTTAGGATTGTAAATACAAATGGGTGTTGGCCCTCCCCTGCCCATTGACACCAATGGTGATAAAGCAAAGAACAAGAAAAAACGGCATGGTCTACATCTAGGATTGATAGCACTGCCCCCTTCCAGTTCCTCATTCCGAACACAGCTTGATAGAAAAGGCGGAAACTACTGCAAAACACCCAATTAAGTACTAGCCCTACAAGGTGGTTCAGAGGAATAGAATTGCTTGTGGTATTAAAAACTGTCAGGATATTTAAGAGAACTAGATGGCTATACTGTCTCGTCAGTTTTAACAGTCACCCACCAAAGTAGCCAAAGAAACCTCAGACTCATAATTTTATCTGAAAATCTAACTAAAGGAAATGGGTCCAACTAATAGTGCTTAGAGTTGGGAAGCTAACATTTCCTTAATCAACTTAGAGCCAATAATGGTATACCTGAGTCCAGCTGAATTTCCAGTTTTTCTGGGTAAAGAGAAATTTTAATAATTATCTTGTTACCTTTTTGGACAGAGAGAGCATGACCCACTAGGAAAAAAATGAACTGTCTCCACAGAACCAATCCTCCTCTGACTTGATATAAAGAGTCAGGAAGAGGATAATCAAAGAAACATATGGAAACTTCACTTTTCTAGATGTAGGCAACCAGTGTAGTATATCGATTCATGTGTTGGACTGAACATGGGGAGACCAGAAGCAGCTTACTGGGCGACCTTGAATTAGTCAACCTCTCTCATCCCACATCATCTCACAGAAGAAGAATTATATTATAGCACTTTGAACTCCTGAGAAAAGGTCTGATATCTTGAAAGTTTCTGGGATCAATAAAGATCACAGCAAAATATTTCATCATGTTTAATGGAATTTCACTGCAATTTCTTCATTAAAGACATTGTACCATAGAAGACTATTCATGCTAGAAGCAATACTTCTCTCTTTAGACAACTGAATAAGCAAGGATCTATGGCTTTCAAGAAGTTATAGAACTGCAATTCTCAACAAATTTTCATGATGAAGGGTAATGCTGCCATAAGCCACTTTTTAGGCAGGTAGAGGTTTGATATATCTGCTGTAGAATATGGGGTTGGTAGTTCTAGAGTTTATTACCTAACCTTAAATGATTTAATGCAACCTACCTTCTTTTCAGCTTCATATTCAGCCCAAGCTGCCTTCCTTTCTTCTTCAGTCAATTCTTCTTCCTCTTTGTGATCCAGAAGGGAATCATGCTCATGATAACCCACTATATGTTCTTTCTGGATCTGCAGCAGTTCAGCTAGAACTGTGTCCTAGTAGAAAACGACAGAACATAGTTATGTGCCTATGAGAGTTCACCCAGGTAAAATAAAACTTGTTTGCCTTAGCAAAGTCCTTTGTACAAGCAGGCATAGTAATGACCGATCCATTTTAAATTTAATAGATCATTCAATTCTGTTTGCAAAACTGATTTCAAACCAGAATTCATGATTATGTAGTTCTGAGGCTGAAAAGCAACTAACTATGCTATTTGCGCTTCTCAAAACGACCCTACAGCATTTTACATGTAGAAATACTTTTTTAAAATATGTATGTAGTAAGTACTTTTGCTCCTTAAAAATCTGAGTTTTCTCTTGGACTATTTAATGAAGAGATCTCCAACCTTGGGGACTCCTGATCTAATGCATCTTGCAGCTTGAAAAAAATTGGAATGGTCAAACCAAATGTGAACTATGTTAGTGTGAATTGACTAATTAAAGGCAGACATTCCGGAAGAGGTTTTACTGTGGTGTTTTCACTCTGTCATAGATGCATGGATATCTACTGGGAAAAGAATAATTCACTTTATAGGAGTAAAACTTTCTCTAGTTTGGAATTGAATGTGTTCTTTTACCTAGAACTCTTGTTTTCTGCTGAAGAACATTTGCATTTAGTTACTGGTAGGCAGCATCTTTCCCTCATGTAAAGTTAATCGCTTTTTCAATCTTGGGTAAGAGATCTGGGTAATAGGCCCCACAACAATACAGCTCCTAGAGTGACTTTGGATTTCTCACCAATTTTCAGTTTCCAAGTACCTTATCTCAGTGCTGCAATGGTAACAGTGATTTGACTGATAGGTGTGCGTGTGAAGTGAGGGGTGAGCAGCAAATAAAAAACAGTTCCCTCATGCTTTCTAAAGAATCTCAAGCACAAGCTAATAAACATCAACACAGAGAGAGAGAAAACAGTGTCAGAAAACAGGTAACAGACCCAAAGCTCACATATTAAATTTAAACTTCACTTTACCCATCTTTATGTGGATAGCATAAGCATTTACAGAAATCTCTGGAATAAAGATAGAGAGCCATCTTCCCTCAATAGACCCCAGGGTTTCCCAGAAATGCATAAAATAAATATTTTTAAAAAACTGCCCATGCTGGTTACAAATTGTGGAGGTTGCCCTGTAGACCAATACACTTGGAGGATGTCAAATTCAAGGGAAGGCAATATAAGAAGTAAAACTGGGTTATCTAAGAGAGGGAGACAACTAATAAAACAGAATGTGAGAATATGCCATCTAAAAAACAGTCAGATCCAAAAGTTCAGTTAACGTAGTAAAGTTTTGTTCATACTTTGTACAATAAAATTTAACTGACTGCAGAATTCTTAAGACATACATGAACATTAGTTGCTATGGAAACAATACTGTTGAGCACAGTACAATTTAATCCATGCATACCATGCCAATGTATTCATCAAAATGTGGTTTATATTATAGTTAACTGGATAGATCTGTACTGCTTTGTCTGAAATGCGATTTCTATTCAGTAAACATTAAGACAGAAAGGTAAAATTTCTACTTTCATGACATCGTTGTCCAATACTCTTTCATTCAGTTAAAAGTATATATTTCTGGTTCAAGATGAATTGTCTCCTAAAATAATCTTTCTAGTAATATTATGTCCCAAATAATTTGACAATGGACACCGATTGTGTAGAAAAATACGAATGAATATATCTAATAAGCAAGGTTTTGTAAAAACCAAATTAGCTAATATTTTTTGGTAGTTGTTTTTTCTTTTTAAATATTTCCTGTGTATAGAGCTGTTTATAGGAAGCATTTCATATGTATTCTATTAATCCTCGCCAAATTTCAAGATGTTTTTCATATCCTTTTGAGCACCTGATATGAGAGATACGTTGACAACGTATTCAGCTATTGTATTTTACATAATATTATCCTATGACTCTATGGAGATTGTCAATCATCCAGGTTATGATTGTCTCAAAGGTACTTTTCAAAAGACAATTGGGCTATGTTTTTTCCATGAGACAGAAGACAATGACCATCTTGTTTTATGCAAGCACCCATTTCAATATAGATCCTCAGAATAAAGCTAAAGAATAGTATTATAATTTCACATAGTTTTCAAATTGGAACCACCTTTTGATACAAAGCAAAAAACACCTCGTCTGCATCAATATAAGGAAGATGAGCTATTAACCATAACTTCATCAAGTGACCAAGACAACAGGATCTTCGATGAGCGCAAAGAAAAGATGCTATTCTTGGGCTTACAAATTTGGCCACTGTATTTCATTGGCTGTGGTCAGAAACAAACTAGAAGAGTAGACAGCCCCTTGCCTTTGCCCTCCTGATTGGTCTGGTTTCCTTTTTCCAGCAACGACAGAAGACTTAAATATTTTCTGACTAAAGATGCCAAGTGCATAGAGGAGCTTACTTTGGGTAACATGGGCGTGTCTCTTTTCTTCTTCTTTTCTGAATTGGGATCATCCAGTAAGTCGGGTTCAAACGAGTAGAGTTCTGTGAGTTCGTTCATTGTAAAATGGCGTTCAACCTGTTGCTGATCAACCACTCGAAAAGACAACGACTGTTTTGTTACCTGTCTATCATAGATCTTGTCTTCCATGGTTCCCTTTAAAGGAAAAATGCATTAATGCTGGCAATGGTATTAGTATTTTGCTGTTTATTATTCGTTCCACCAGGGTCATAAACTGTGAATCTACTTCAAAAAGTTTTCATCTCACTCACTCGCCTAATACTGCAGTTATTCTGATTATAATGATTAGGCTGTTCTTCAGGTGAGCATGCTTTTAAAGGCAGGTAGAAAATTACTACAAGTTCAAGATGCCAACTTCATGAATGGGGGCAGTAACAAGAATTATGCAAATGATATTATCATTTCCAGAAAACAAAAAGCAGAAATTTATCTTGAAACAACACATGGCCAAAAACTAGGGGGTACCTGAAGACTTGCTTATGCCCTTTGAATCTACTAAGCCCCTCAAATTGGCAAATCTACTCTTATATGTTTTTAATAAACATCATTTGGCTACCAAGAAACAGACCCTATCTTGTGATAATATCAAAACTGTTGATCCTCCCCTTTAATCTTTGATAGGTTCTGAAATCATGCTAAAATCAGTTCAAATTCCTTCTACAGAGAAGAATGGGCAACTGTGAGGGCATTCTTTCCTACTTCCACAAGAAAACCAACTACAGCAGGGATGCCCAACCTGTGATTCAGAACCAGCTGATTCAGAACCAGGCTGCGGAAGCGGAAGGCAAGCACACACACACATGCAGGTTGCATGAGACCATCTTTGCGATCGTTCTGTAGAATGTTAAAAATATGAACTACAAGGGGTTGTGTAATCAACTATTCCAAAAACACTTCAATTATATGGAAAAGGTTCAGTTCTGACTTACCTGAGCTAAAAATCGGTACACATATACTGGTTTAATTTGCCCAAAACGATACACTCTGAAGATACTCTGAATATCGTAAGATGGGTTCCAAGAAGCATCAAAAATAATTACTCTGTTAGCTGCTACTAGGTTTATCCCAAGGGATCCTGCTTTAGTAGAAATAATAAACAAACGACCTCTGCCAAATAAAAAGTAAAATAAGGTTTTACTCCACCTCGTACCCATATTAATTAAATAAAGAGTTAGTTTGCCAAAAAACAGAGGAGCATGTTGAATATTCTTTAAATTTAATGAAAAGGAAAAGGACAATATTTTTATAGTATAAAATAAAATTCTGAGAATCCTGTTATACCATAGGATGAATGTACTAATTAAATTGGCCTATAAGTTCCATTTGGGCATATTTATAATCTTGAAAAGAGAATATGAATAGCCCTTCCTTTCCTATATTCACCACAGTGAATTTGTGAGCTCAAAAAGAAGAAAACATTTCTTTCTGCATCAACTCCTTCTCTAGTTACATTAGGGGGAGCATTGCAGAAGTTTTGTGCCTTAATATTAAGCAGCCGACCTGTCTTGCGCTTTCTACTTTCACCTTTAACAAGTGATTCCTTAAGTCTTTCTCACTTTTAGCCATCAAAGAGATATCATCAGCATCTCTGAGGCAGCAATTTCCTTTTTTCTAGTTCAGCATGATATTATTATGCATGTGCATTAACCTTATTATATATTAAGGGCAATTCACAATTTATTGTGATGTGTACAATCAAAAGTGGTTGCATAATCAGTAGGAAGCTTAATTTAATTTAATTTAATAATTTGATTTATATACCGCCCTTTTCCGTACAACGGACTCAGGGTGGTTTACAGCCAACAATAAAATACAAAGATTCATAAAATGAAAAACAAAATTAAAAGCAAATATTAGTAGGCTGGCAATATTAAAATAACGAATTCTCAAAACCAATTTAAAATCTAATTTGTTAAAATCGGGAATGGAGGAGGGGGGCAAGGCTAGACCAGACCTGCCTGAACAAAATGATGTGTCTTAAGGGCACGGCGGAAAGCACGGAGGTCAATAATCTTTCGAATATCTACGGGGAGATCATTCCAGAGGGTGGGAGCTGCCATAGAAAAGGCTCTTCCCCTGGGGGTCGCCAGCCTGCATTGTCTTGCAATTTCCGTTTTCATCATCCACTGAACATTAGAAATATCTATCTATCTATCTATCTATCTATCTATCTATCTATCTATCTATCTATCTATCTATCTATCTATCTATCT
>JANHFO010000652.1:56946-81521 GCA_032468095.1 Pareas carinatus
CTCATTTAATACTTTTAATTATATTTTAATTGTTCATGTTGCTGTTTTAAATGCCTGTAAGCCGCCCTGAGTCCTTCAGGAGAAGGGCGGGGTATAAATAAAATTATTTTTTTTATTTATTTATTTATTTATTTATTTATTTATACAAACATTAAAAACGATTCATTCATTCACTCACAGACTCACTAACTGACTATTTGACTCATCATGATATCCCTAAAACTATTAACACAGATAAAATTGGCTACATACCATGGTCTTGCCATCTAGGAGCTCACTAAGAAATATTTTCCTGAATATTAATTTTTAGAATATTAATTTTCAAAAAAAACCTTTCCATGCACTTACACGGAAAAGAAAGCAACTGCGCATGCGCTTACTTCCTTCATGCAGTTATGATGATCGGCGGAGTTGCTGCACGCATACGGGCCACCCTCCGCTCCTCCGCAGCAGCAGCCCACATGAGACCGACGCAGCAGCAGAAACATGACGGCTGCGGCATCCCTTCTGGAGTCTGTCAGACGGTCATTTTGAGCCGCAGCGCTCCACAGCCTCGCCCGTCAAGTGGCAGCAGCTGCCCTTCAGGCTCTTCCAACCCCGCTGCCCTCCACGCTCTTAATTTAAAACCAGTCTGCTTTCCCCGGGCTGGTGCATGCGCGTGTGTACAAATGGTGAGAGAAACAGGCTATTGGAAAAGGGAGGATGTCCCTGGCTTCCCATTTTCCCGCCCAGGCTTACATCCGGAGGAGTGAGGTTTTGTTAGAGAGGAGGAGACAGAGAGAGAAAGAGGGGGATGGGGGAGAGAGGGTGAAAGAGGGAGAGAAAGAAAGGAGAAAGAGAGGGGGAGGAGAGACAGAATGAAAGAGGGAGAGAAAGGAGAAGCAGAGAGATAAGCAGAGGGGTAGAGGGTGAAAGAGAGTGACAAAGAAGAGAAATAGAGAGGGGGAGGGGGACAGACAGGATGAAAGAGAGAAATAAAAAAGAGGGGGAAAGGAAGACGGTGAAAGAGGGTGACAAAGAGGAGAAAGAGAGCGGGTGAGCGGAAGAGACAGAAAGGAGAAAGAGGGAGATAGAAAGGAAGGGAAAGGTGGGAGAGGGTGAGAAGAGAAACAGAGAGGGGTGGAGAGGAGAGAGGGGCTGAAAAAGGGAGAGAGAGAGAAAGAAGGAGAAAGACAGAGTTGGAAGGATGCAGAATTATATAAAACCCGTGGCGGAGCGCGTGTACAAAAAGCTAGTATTAAATAGATGCCCTTTATTTTAATAAAATGGAAGTTCTCTGATCGTTATTTTACAAATGTATGTATCTTTTTAAAAAATTCATATTAGTGGTCCGTGAAATTTAAAATTATGACTTTAGTGGTCCCTGAGGTCCTAAAGGCTGGCGACCACTGCTCTAAAAGAATGCAAATTACTAGCTGTTTGTAAGGAATATAAACCCTTCCATTCTCCACCATCCAGTCAGAGGTAAAGAAGCAAAACATCTTCAAAGAAAAACAAGAAAATTCAGTTGCCTCTTGAAAAAGCACCTTTGGGAGTCTCAATCCATTTGAGGAGGGATGCTCTTAAGAAATGGCGCTGAGGAAAGGAGGCAACATGGAATCCAAAGACTTAATTTTGCAGATAAATGAAAATCCTCAGGGCAAGGTTTAAGTGGCATATTCAGAGTCTAAAGAGTGCTGCACCGG
This sequence comes from Pareas carinatus, assembly GCA_032468095.1. Classification (NCBI taxonomy): domain Eukaryota; kingdom Metazoa; phylum Chordata; class Lepidosauria; order Squamata; family Pareidae; genus Pareas; species Pareas carinatus. Next base: position 58,632 of record JANHFO010000652.1, read on the forward strand.
GTGAGGCTGCTGTTCTATCTAGTCCAGTGGTCTGGCCAACCAATAGCACAAGGAAGGCTGTTTGTTTCCAGGCAAATACATCAGAGGCAACCCCACTGATTCTCATGATTTTTATGAATTCCTTCAAGCTTTTTATGAAGCCAGCCAAGCTAGTAATCACCCTCACATCTTGGAATTAACCTAATATTGGATTCACCATCATTTACCATTTAATGTTTGGCTGATTATATTTAGTAGCAAATAGTATGTTATTGAGGAACTGTTACAATGCACTTTAATATGAAAATCTGTTAAAAATATTTATTTTTCTATCAGGTGCTTACCACTGTTTATGTTTTTTGCTCGCCTTCCTTTCTTTTTCTTCCCATCGTTGGATTCTTCATCAGAAGAAGCATCCTCTGAGGAAAGATTGGCTTTGATTTCTTCTAAAAGCATTTTCTTGGCAATTCTTTGAAGTAAAACACAAAAAAGCATATTCCATTGATTCACCAATAACAACCAATAAAGGGAAAATGTCATTGTACAACTACTTTAAACAGATCAAGCATTATTTAAAAATTGAGCAAGATTAATGGATGGCCATTAGCAATTGAATTTGGTCTATAGCTATCAATCTGCTTGTGGAAGGATGAATTGTTAAACATTTTCAAATTCTATCAACTGAACAGTTTGCTGTACAAGTAGTCCTTGACTTACAACCATTTGTTTAATGAGTGTTCAAAATTACAAGGCGCTGAAAAAAACAACTTAGGGCTGTTTTTCACACTTATGACCATTGCAGTACCCCCATGGTCACATTATCAAAATTCAGATGCTTGGCAACTAGCATATAGTTATGATGGCAAGCAGTACCTGGGGTCATGTGATCACCTGTTGCAAACTTCTAAGAATGAAAAAGAATGGGGAAGCCAGATTCACTTAACAATCATGTTAATTAACTTAACAAATGCAGTGATTCTTTTAACAACTGTATCAAGGAAGATCATAAAAAGGGACAAAATGCACTTAACAACTGTCTTACTTTGCAATGGAAATTTTGGGCTCAATTGTGGTCATAAGTCAACAACTACCTATAGTTTCTGTGGCAGCCATTAATACAACCACAGTGCTAGCATCCATTTTCTGCTCCCTTCAGCATCATACTATCAATTTTTATACTACAACAATTTTAGCTGAATATCAGGATCCTATATCAGTCATATTTTAATATGAAATATAATTTTAAATAGAAAGTTTAAAAGTCAGTTCTTGAATGTTATTTTTTAGAACTGTGCAAGATAACAAACCTTGAAGCCCTGGCTAGAAACTTGAAGGTAGATTAAGCAGTCATGTCTTGTGATACACCTTATAATGGACAGACAATTAGTGAACCATCAACACTGCCCAAAAGAAGTTCATATACTCATTCTAAGCACTAAAGTGACTTTCCTGGCTTAAGAGTTTTTGTTGAGTGTCAATCTCTTTGTTTTAATCATAGTACAAAAAGCACAAATACCAGTAGGACCTCTGCAAAGGAATCTGATTTCCCCCCTCATACCAGGCAGTTCAAACCAGACAGCAGTAACGCAGTAATGACCAAGGCAAAGCTGGTCCTTTCCTTCTCGTCGGCAGGTACCACAGGATACAAAAAAGACCAATTGCAAAAGCCTTAAATTGAAGGTAACCATACTAGAAACCTAAGACTGTGCTGATGGGTCTAACTGGTACAATTTTGAATAGAAGTCGTCCATATTAATAATAATTATAATACAAATAATAATAACAACAATAAAAACAACTAGTTTTGAAGAATTCAAAGAAAAGATGAACCAATATGTTCATGGCCTGAACTGATTTTAAGAAAGTATTTGATTCTGTTCCACACAGCTAGATTGATAAATCGTTAGTCATTTTTGGACTTAGCAGCAACATTCAGAAATTCCTGAAGACTTCCATGAAGTTATGACAAACTGAATTGATGGCCTACGGAGAAGAACTTGGTGAAGTTGAAATCAAACAAGGAATCCTCCAAGGTGACTCATTGTCACCTCTGTTATTTGTAACTTCAATGTGGCTACTAACTAGCACTTTTAACAGGACAAACTATGGCTATGAATTGACTAAAAAGGGTTGGAAATTTCCCATTTACTCTACATGGATGATTTAAAATTGTTTCAGGAAAAAAGCTGAATTGAGCTCACTGCTGAAAAGCACTGAGGAATTTAGCAGAGACATTGAAATGCAATTTTGCAGTCACAAATGCACAACAATTGCTGTTAAGGCAGGAAAAATTGTTGAAGATGAAGGATTCAAACTTGATAATGAAGAGTTGATAAGAGCAGTAACACCAGAAGAGGGGTACAAGTACTTAGGAGTTTTGGAAGCTTCTTAACAGTTGCACAACCAAGTCAAGGAAGCTATTTCAACAAAATATGTAAAGCGAGTCCAGAAACTCTTGAGATCAAAGCTGAGTAAAGGAAATATCATAAAGGGAAATAACACTTGGGACAGTGCCTGTAATATGATTCTCAGCTGGAATAAATGATTGGACTCAGCTAGAACTTGATCACTTGGATCAAAAGATAAGAAAACTAATGACAATGCACCATGCTCTGCACCCAAATAGTTATGTTGACTGATTGCACTTGCCAAGACCTCAGGGTGGCAGAGGTCTCTTACAGCTGAAACAAACTGTGGAAGAAGAAAAACATGGCTTAAATGACTAATTAAAAAAACAAGAGTCTCTGCTGAAGGAGGTGAACAAGGGAAACCTCTTGAAAATAAGAAGATTGAAAGCAGAATATTGAAAGGAAGCCATTGAGTATAGAGTTTTTAATTGGAAAAAGAAGCCTATGCACAGTCAATACCTGAAGGTCATTGAAGGAAAGATAGATACAAAGCTAACCTGAAGTTAGCTGAGATCAGGAGTACTGAAAAAAGAAACTGAAGGCTTCATTTTGGCTGCCTAAGAACAAGCCTTGCAGACCAATTCCATGAAAAATTCAACATGTCAGCAACGATAGCAAATGTCACTTATGCAACAAGAAAGACGAAACAGTGGATCACCTTATCTGTGACTGAAGCAAATTCTCACAGATTGATCATCTACACTGTCATTATCAAGTCGCCAAAATCATACACTGGAAACTTTGCCAGAAGTTTGAGTTCAAATGCAACAAAAATTACTGGGAACAGCAAATTGACAAAGTTCTTGAAAATGGCAAGATCCTATGGGACCTTTGAATCCAGAGACTGACCTCTGACCCACAACATGTCTGACATCACTACTGTGGAAAAGAAAAAAGTCTGGTTCATAGATACTGCAATACCAGGTGATGCACGAATTGAAGAGAAACAACTAGAAAAAATAACAAAATATCACGATTTGCAAATCGAAGTTGAGCGACTATGGAGGAAGAGATAAGTGGTTGTGCCAATAGTAATAGGAGCCCTCTGAGCAATATGGAAATCCTGAACTTATCAAACCTGAATATCCTGACTTTGCAAAAGACCACCTTACTCAGAACTGTCTACATGCTCAGACACTACCAGAACAGCTCTTAGGTTCTTGGTTAGGACTTGAATTGTTAAGTTTTTACCAGCCCCAGACTGTGAATTGAAGATTAATAATAATAAATGATACTGTTTTTCAGATTCTTGGCCCACATTCAGCACAATAAGTAGTTCTCATTAACAGAAAAGAAATTAGAGTAAACTGAGAGAGTTTGCCCAGTTTTCAAAGAATCTCATCTGAATATTTTTCCATATATATATATATATAAGTAATAATCAGAGATAAGAAAGATTCTCTCAAAAACCTATTGAATAAAACCATAAGCAGTTTTCACTAGTCCCTGAAATGTTTATGTGCACCCACAGTTTCAAATATACATCTAGATGTTTATGCTTATGCTTTAGCACAGAATGCCTTCACCATAAAGACTGCTTTGAAAAATTCCTTTGAACTTTCCTCAAATTTCATCACACTTTTTCAGTCTGACGCACAGCATCCAAAGAGCAAGATTGGTACGTACCATTGTATTGGTTCCCCTTAATAAAACCCAAAACAAGGAAAATGCCAATCTAAAATAAATTTTCAGGGAGCAGTTTTCTTCAATGAAAGTGAATGAGAAGGAGAAATTTAACACAAAAGAAAGTTTAACTATTTAATCATAGCCATCTTTTTCTCCTTCAATGCTGTATCAAAAATATTTGGGTTTCTCCAAATTAATGAATTAAACTTGTCAGCAAACTAGAACAGCAGCAAGGCGTATCTGGAGAAACTCTACTAGCAAGAAACCAAAGGTGTTGCAACAAGGAGAGTTTCAAGTGGAAGGCTTACTTACATCAACTTTGACATGTGATTTAAAGGTCACCAAGTATGCTTTTTCTGATAAAGGAGAATATTTGTAGCTCAGGATTGAAATGAAGGATTCTTTGTGCTCTCTGAGCTTGGTTGTTTTCTTGCAGATGTTTCGTTACCCAAACTAGGCAACATCAGAGCTGTTGAAGTGACCCAGTTTGGGTAATGAAACGTCTGCAAGAAAACAACCAAGCCCAGAGAGCAACATGGACCGCAAATATGCTTTTTCTCATTGCATATTTTTACTGTAAAAATAAACAGGTTTGAGTCTTGTCAGTCTACCATGAATAACTCATAAATTTTCCTCAGACAGATCATAAGATGTGCAGGTATATTAATTAGCATGTTACATTTTATGATGAACAACACAGGAATGGTTAGAAATGATTACTTGATATTGAGTAGGTTACCCCCGAATAGCGTTCCCTTCCCCCCAAAAATTTTTTAGATCTGTCCATAAACATTCAGTTACAGATTATTATTTTTTGTAGACCTGATTCCACATTTCTGGAATCCTACAAGATTTTGTCTTTGGTTTTTATGGAAAGCAAAGCCAAAGGAACGCAGAAGTGTTGACAAAAATGGAGATTTTTTTCTGTAACATTTTAACTAAATGTAACAGTTTTAATTTCTGATTAAATTTATTTAATTTGATTAAATTTATTTAGTGTTAACATATAAATTCCATACCACTTATCAAGTGGAACAAAGATGCAAACCATCTCAAATTATGCTTAGGTTTCAAAACATGTAATATCAGATAGCTGAACTTCCAAAAGGAGATACGTATTCTAAGTCTGAACTGATAATAAAATGTTTTGATGTTTCAAATAAAGTTCATTTTGACTGTTGCAAAGACATAACATTCAGAAAATTCTACTTAACTAGGAAAGGGAGATACAGTCATGGGAATTAACTTCAGAGAAGCTTTACTCTCTATTCATTAAAAACTTTATTTAATAAACCCAAATACTATGGACAAATGCTAGTTATTACTCAGGTTTATCATCCAGTCTTCTAATACTGTGATATAAAGAATATGACGCATATGCTCATCACAATATAAACTACTTTAAAATGCCTTGAAAAAGCAACATTATGAATTAGATCCAGTGACATTAATCACAACTAATACATTTGATTATGTGCCAATGAAGCTATTGTATCATATAGATTATAAGATGCATGTTTTTTCGTATTTAGGTATCTCGGTTTTCATGGTGTATCTTATATTCAAGGTGCCAGCCAGGGATGCCTTCTCAATTTTTTTATTTCTAACTTAGAAAAATAAGGATGCCTATTATCAGTGGCGTCTTATAATCGAAGTAATATGGTAAATGTCTGTTGACATTTTCTGGATTTGACCATCTTAAAATCATTGTTCTAATAACCAAGATGGTAGTTATCTGCAGACCCCATTACCAGAAGCTAATACTGCCTTATTTTTCTTCAACAAGATTGTTCGTGACATTGTCAAATGTTTATTCAGCTTATAGTGAGAGGCGAGAATGGTTTTTACTCCTTTCCAATTCTACTGTATCCTGATCTACAGCAGTTTCAACTGCAAAATTTAATGCATATATATTTGCACATCCGGATATGTCTTTTCTATTCCCCCCAAAGGCAATTTTTGGTATCAGCTCTGGACATGATCCACAACTGCATGAATCAACATTATTTATAGCAAGAGGAGGTGAGTGGTAAGCAATTTGGAAAGGGGATCATGCAGGGGAGGGGGTCAAAGGTAGAATCCCAAATTCATGTACATGTTTTATGAGATGTCTTACCATATCAAGTATGCTTACATACTCTGAGTATGAGAGTAAATTAAAAATATTACATATTTTAACTTAATTTAGTTGGTATAATATGACTAAATAATGTTAAAATTTGAAACTTCCATAAGAATGGTAAACTGAATATTATGAGGACAATATAAAAGATAATAAATTATTTCCTATTACATCTTAGTTGAAAAAATGTATTTCTTAAATTAAATGCTTGGACGAGAAACATGTTTTACAAAAATTTATTGCATCCATCAAATACTTCAAAGGCATTGTGCATGAATACACTATGAATCTCTTAATGAACAAAATAACTCCAAACATATTAAAACACTATTTAAAAATTCAGACAAACCAATAATAAACAAATACACACCACAATGAAATACAGCACTGTCTGTTATATTAAGACTCACTAAAATATTGAAAATTGGCAAAGTTGATTTTAACATTTTTAACAAGAGGCATGTTAAAATAATTTGTTCAGAAAAAGAAATTTGTAAATACAACTGTCTAAGCTGTAACAATATTACAGATCTCGAACATTTTTCTTTGGCCTGGCAAAACTGTTTCATCCATTAAAAAAGCAAAAGCAAGCAACAGTCAAATTGCAAGCCTAAGCACATTTACTGGAAAGTTTGGACCGATGTATCACCGTGCAACTCCCAATGGCACATCCCATGAGCATACAAAATCAGTTCAGTTTGAAAATGGGAGCAGGGATGAAAATTCCAGCTGCACGTTTGTGCTGCAAGAGCTGCTCTTCAGAGTATAGGATGAAAGATACCACAACATGGAGGAGAAGCAGGAGAGTCTCTGTGCCCAGTGGTCTTCCTGCACACAACTCTTGGGACCTTCTAATATTGAACCAACTACTTAACTATAGCTTCCTGATTCTGAAGCAAAAATGAAGTATTTTAATACATGTTAACCAACATACATATTGGTTAAGTTTACTCGTCTATGAACACCAACTCCATGTAAGAGAGGTAGATCAATTTTATTCCTGGATAATACAGTATTCCATGTTTTTCCCAGATAAAAGCAATTCCAGGAATTTTATGAGTAAAATTATATTTTATGATTAACAATATGGTTTAAGATTTATCTACTAAGCACTGCAATTTTTTAAATCATTTTTGATTTTCTACATAATTTTTCTAATAGAAATTAATTTTTAAATTTTAACAATGAAATAATGAACTCTACTTTGACTCTTTGAAAGTCTTAACAGAATTTTTGAACAATTTCCTGACCACTGTTTCTATAGCAATCCCTAAACAAATATTAAAGTTCATTTTCAAACATATTTTTAAACATTGTAAGTGAAAAGCAAGTAATAAACCTAGAATAGCAGCATTTTATCTGTACCCAGGTCCACACTGGAGAACAAGTGTTAAAATTCATTTCAGGTACAAAAAAATATGTTTTGTTTTCTCTAAGTAAAAGCCAGTTTACTTAGTAACAAACAATTCTAAGTCCCACAAAGCCAAATGCATATCACTCCCAAAATATTCTATTGAATTTGCTGAAACAGTTCCCACAAGAAACTGCTTCACAACCAACATTAAACATGGATGTCTTAACAAAAGATGTTGTCAATTCTGTAGCAGGGTAATCCTCTGCATATCTTCTTAGTTTAAGTTCCCCTTAAACTTAACAGGCTTCATGCCCTGTTAAGTCACTAAAGATTGCAACCTGTTCTATTAATTACAAAATCCCTTCTATTCTATTATTGTTTATATCAGTTACACAATTCATGTATTATGATACGTATAAGGCCTACAAAACTAAATCCTTAACTACAGTGATATTTTAACATTAAATGTTAACAAATATACATGTATGCACATGTTCAATTTAACATGCAACTGTAGTCTAAACAAAGCCAATAAAATTTCAAATGACTGAAAGCAGGCACAAATTCAAGCCATCATTTCAAGTTCTGAAATTATAGGAATTTGCAATTCAGGATACTAGGAAATGTCTCCAAAAGCATGTTTTACTTCTGACTGGTTTTGATCAAGTTTTTATAAGAGCTAATTTATACTCTGGTTGAAAAGGCATTCAAGGGCCATCAAAATTATATCAATATTGAGTAAGTGTTCATCTCCCATTCCTGTGGTTATAATTATCAAATTGGTTTTTTTAAAAGAGTTGTACAATTTACACAAAATCCACATTATACATGGAAACTTAAAACGGACAGTGCTGCATTTATAACACACCCTATGCAAGGTGTGTGAGTTAACAGTTAAATCACATTTTCTTTTCATTTCTGGACTGGGGGGTTTGTTTTCTGGCCTCTCGTTCAAGCTGGCGGGAAGCCTGTGAGCGAGTCTGTACAAGGCAGGCACTTCTCCTTTTTACAACCTGCTTGCTGTTCCGTTGCTCTGGCTTGCGACCACGCCTAGGGTGTGTTATAATCTTTTTAAAGTCCTTACGGATGGAATCATACCTATTCTCAGGATCATCATCATCATCTTCCTCTTCTTCCATTGGCACAGCTGCAGATTTATGCTCTCCTTCATCTCCTTTAGAAGAAAAAAGGGGGAGATGTATTTGCACAAAGTGAAAAACTTCTTCTCTCACTGCTATGAGATACAACCTCCACTATTTGGGGAAATTTCTTTCCAGAGGTGTACAGCCACCCAAATCCCATGTGTCATAGAAGAGATTCTGTATGACTCAACTTCGTGAAATGGAAGAATTATACAGACCTACAACTATTTTTCGAAAATCAGAACGACAATAGATTAGTATCTATAGATCTTACATTTTGGTACTGCTCATTCTATATACTTGGTCCATTCAAACATATGTCATCCTGAAATTTGTTGCTTTCTTATATCCCGCCTTCATTATTTTCAAAATAACTAAAGGCATCATATCCAACATACTTTTCTATCTTCCTCACAACAATTGTGTGAAGTGGGCTGGGCTGAGTGAGACTGACTGGCCCAAGGTCAATTTCAGGCTACTCTAGAGATTAAAGCAAATATAAATGGAACTAACACCATGGATACTACTTTGAAAAAGAGCACACTACAAATATCATGAACTATCTGGCTAAAGCTACAGTTCTATTCATGACAATGCATAGGACTCAAATGACAGACCTGGTTTCCTTGGTTACATGAATAAATTCCATGACCAAATGTAGTGATTATCATCCAATAATTGTTCCTGGTACAATTTGACAAATAATTCCTGACAAAATCTAAGAAAATTAAACCTCCATAAAACTTAGAGTGCAATTTACTATGGCATAATACTGCACTTATTCCAACAACTTCAATAAACAGATGTTACATTACAAAGTTTTCTCATCTGTAAATGCCAAATCATCTTTCTCTAGGATGAATTCCTCTCCAACAACTTCATTTAAACACATCAATATCATCAATGACCATAATTTCAAAGTCTAGTTTGCTTACAAACTCAAAGGCATTGTAGAAAGCCAGGTTGGTCTGTGGTAGGCAATAATCAGGATGAGTCTGGAAGCACCTTTTCCAACAAAAGAATTTTGTTTAAAGGCCCTACCTTTCGTGCACTGCAATGTATTTCATCTGCATCTGATGAAGTAAACTGCAGCTCATGAAAACTTAGGCCTTTTAATAAAAATTTAATTGGAAGAATATTATCAGCTGTGTTCTGATTGTGGGTAAATTCAATGCAGAAGCAACGTAAGAACTATTAAAGTCAAATTCTCATTCTATAAGCTACCCCTTAGATCTAGCTTGGAGAACTGATAGTTCCGCTTTGTACACAGGGCAAATGATCCTTGCAGTGTGAAATTTGAAGGAGATTATTAACAAGACATCACTTAAGCAATTTGGCAGGAAGTGATACAATACTTAGAAATGATCACAGTGATTGGGATCAATATTATGTTTCTTCACCTTGCTACAGAAATCTGGATAACTTCTCAATTTCATGGATATAGGAAACATTTATGAATTGAAAACTTTAAAAGAACATATTAAAAATTCTAGAGCTTCTAATAAAAGTCTACTTCTATAACAACTATTGTGAGCAAATTTGCACAAAGGAATCCAAATAACATCCAAATGATTCAAATACACTGCCTGTCAAAGAAAAAGCAACAAGGCCAAGTAACACACAACTGGTCCTTTGACACTGAGGGCTTTAAAGGTGTTCTCAAAACCCTTCCCAAAGCTCAATGGTTACATTCTAGCATCAGAGGGCAAATCAGGTGTTTATTTCTCAGTAAACAAACCCATGCTTCTTAGTGCTGATTCCACATATGGAAGGGAGAGGTAAATAGGGTTTTCTGTTAAGGGTTTTAGGGTTCACTGTCTATCAGGGTTTCCTGGAGTATCTTGCTTCTCACAATCTTACAATACACTTTAGAGGTTCTTCTGGAGAGGATTTGGGCAGGGGAGGGAAAGAAGCTTGTCAAAAGCGTATCATTGAAACACTTCTGCAAAATCAGTCTACACTAGAACCCAAAACCCCAAATTAAAAGTTAAAATTTAGACCACAAGATCATGAAGGTTAAAAAAAATGCTTTCGCCCATAAAATTGTGAAACGTGCAGACATTTCTTAGTTTAATAATAAATCTGTCTCCACCTCTCAATGTTTTAGAAAAAGCATAGAGAACATTAATGCTTTCATTTCTCCTAAATATATGTATTTTCCAATGAGAGAGAATAAGGGCCTGAAAGCCATCTTACTCCAGTTAAGCCAGTCCATTTCTGAGAAGCAGAGCACTCAAGAACTTCTTGGACCAGCTGTGAGACAGGCTCATCTTTTCCAACATTAACATTCGAGAGCATCACTAATTAAATTCTATTGTTGTAGATCTCTTTTATGAAAACACATTTATAAATGAAATCTCACAGGCTCAGTATTTTTGTGGGCATCTTTTTCTTTGTTTCAGTCACATTACTTTCTGTATTCAAAAGGAATTCAAAATTTTAAATCAAGTGAATATGTTGATCTTTTTTAAGCCAAAGAACAAACCTAGCTCCATTGGCAAAAATAATTAGTGGAGACAAGACCAAAAAATCTAACATTTAGAACAGTCACAAGGAATTTTTTAGTATGGCATAATTCCTACATTGTTTCAAGCTAATCACAGAGTATAGAAAAAGCAATTGGAAAGAATAAGAATATAACTAGGCTAATTATAAAATATTAAAAGAATTTTAAAAAGAAGCATATGGCAAATAAAAAACATTATTATAATGTAAAGAAAAATATATCAAATTATATCCATTTTTTCCAAATACTATTGGTTATTTAGAATTTAACAGAGATTTTACTTGTCATATATGCAATAAAATATGGGTAGATCGATTTATAGTATTTTTAACTAATATATGACAGTTGTATATTGTTGGTACATTCTTCCTTTAGTACTGTTGTCATATAAATTAGGAGAGCAAATCGTGTGGTTTGTTGTTGTTTTTTAGAAAAAATATAATGCTGGGAATGATCATCCTTTAATACAATGAAAATCTCAATATGACCAGTAAATATTATGCTATATTTTTGTTAAATAAACTATTAAGATAGATTGAAGCAGAAGATATACTGGTTGTGTTACTGGAATTAGATAAGGTTAACCTAATGGACAACAGTTGATTCTAACTTGATCAATGGACATTTGATACTGAAATATAAAAAAGTAAGACTTCTGATTTGATCCCTAATCATTATTTAGGATCAAATATGCTGCTATTCTCATTAATTGTAACTTTTCCTTTGAAATGCTAGCAAATAATGTCAGTTAAAATTAGATGAAAAAATCTTATAGCAGTTTCTGTTGAGAAGTCAAGCATAGCTGTTTATTAGCCTCAACGTTAAATATATTCAAAATGTTATAATTAAAATGGGCACGTCATTATAAAAGTGCTATTTTTTTGGCTATACAAATCTGACTGCAATTGTTAGATTCCATTTTCCTAAAGCTACCTCTCATATTATTACTTTAGCTAACCTCCTGCTTAATTATTGGGCTGTTTCTTCCTCAATGTTATTAAAGATGGCATGCATAAAATCAAATATTTTAACCAAGAGGTACTGAATATTATTTTAATAATTTAGTAGGATAAACATATCAATTTATATTGAGTGACAATTTACCAGTACAGAATTTTTCCATTACCTGTGTATGATGGCTTACATACAAGTGATGAAAATTCATGATTGAAGTCTAAAGAAATACTTAAACCAGAAAAACTCATGTTTGGTTCAACATATAGAATCAATAGAACATAAATTTTAGGTTATTACAGGGGTTTGAGAGAATACTTTTTCAAAGTCAATTCAGGCAGTCATCTAATTTATGTGAACAGTTTGTCTATAAAAGCTATTAAGTCATTGGTCTGAGTTCTTGATCTGCTGCACTCAAATCTGGCCAAAGAGGAAAATGACAGAACTGAACCAGATACTGTTGCAATCAACACTACAGAGAAACTTTTGTAAACTTTTTTACAAATGCTCAGTAGGCATTTTAAAAGCTAATAAAATAAATCAAAAACAATAATTACTTGGCTCAGACAAAACAAGTTTTAATTCTGAAGGGTCTCCCTAAAATCAGTAAGTAAGAAACTATGGAAGAATACTGAAAATATTTGACAGTTAGAGAGCGGAGTTTCAACTCCCTTTGGTATACAGTATAAAAGTGCTGAAGCTTGTAGACAACCAGTAAATCTATATGTACAATAAGTCAGAAACAGTGGGAGAAAACACTGCTATTAAGAATGGTTAGCTTATTCTAAATTTGATTACAGAAACCATGTTCACTTTTTTCCCCATGTACTAAACTTAGAAACTCTTATGGAACAAAATTAGCTAAAAGGCACCAATTTTAGTTGATAAGAATTAACTATAAGTCTTAGACTAATAGAGAAAAACAATCCTATTTCGCCTTTCTTACAATTTAGGCAAATATTCATTGGGATCACTTACTTTTTTCAAACCATTTATAAAGTAAATGAGCAGAGATAAAACACATTGAAGCCTTTTCTGAGTTGCCCTGACCACTACATCTAACTTTGAAGAAATCTATTACTAGTCCTCAACTTATAAAAGTTTGCTTAGTGACTGTTTGAAGTTATAATGGCACTGAAAGTGACATGAGTTTTTCACATGATCAGATGCTTGGCAACGGAGTCATATTTATGATGGCTGCAATGTCCCACAGTCCTGTGATCCTCTTTTGCGATCTTCTGACAAGCAAAGTCAATGGAGGAAACCTTTACTTATTTCACAATCATATTACAAACTTAATAACTGATTCACTGAACAACTATGGCAAAAAGGTCATAAAGTTCACTTAACGGTCTTGCTTAGAAACAGAAATTTTGGGCTCAGTTGTGGTTATAAGTCGAGGACTAACTGTAAAATATAGCCTCTGTAAGAGAGAAGTATCGTAGCCATTATCCAATTTCTGGCCTAACATGGCAAGGATGAAGTGCAAAACTGTCTTCATGGTTATAACTTAAGGAATGCTATACTGCATTTTTTCTTTTTAATGAGGACTGATTAGTGATTAGTCTGCATACAGACGGGAGGCTGAACAATGGGCCCTGTGGTGCAGCCGTAGCAATCTGGAGTTGAATACACTTAAAAATGTAGAGAAAATAGCTAATTTTAGGAAGAGCCCTCCTATTCTACCACCTCTTACAATATTAGGCAACACAGTATCAACAGTAGAGACCTTCAAATCTCTAGGTTCTATAATCTCGTAGGACTTGAAATGGACACCTAACATTAGAACCTTCATTAAAAAGACACACAAGAAAGAATGTTCTTCCTGTGTCAACTCAGAAAGCTCAGATTGCCCCAGGAGCTGCTGAAACAGTACAGAGGAATGATTGAATCTGTCATCTGTACTTCTGTAACTGTTTGGGTTTGGTACAGCAACGAAACAAGACAAATACAGACTTCAGTGGATAGTTAGGACTGCAGAAAAAAAACAATTGCAACCAGCCTGCCTTTCATTGAGGACCAGTATACTCCATGAACCAGAAAGAGAGAGAAGAAAATATCTACAGACATCCTGGACATAAACTGCTTCAACATCTTCCCTTAGGGTGCTGCTACTGGGCATTGCATGACAAAACAGCTAGACACAGGGACAGTTTTGTCATGTCATCATTCTGTTTAACAACTTATGTCTAAAGATATTTATTTACCCATGCAGTAGGGTTGCATTACTATTACCCTTCTAATCTTTCCTTCTACTACTGGTATCTTATGATTATATTACTTTGCTGTTTGTATGTACACCGAGAGCTTATGCATCAGGTTCCTTGGGTGTCCAATCACACTTGACCAATACAAAATATTCTATTCTATCTGGAGAGTGGGTTTTATGTGACCATTCTATAACTGCTTCCCAATATGATACATATGTAATTGCATTTCCCCCTTTTTGTCATATTAAAACCTTCCGTTTCCTACTGTACAATCCTAGTTTTTATTAAGTAAATGCAATCCAATTTAACATTTGAGTGTTTGTTTTTCCTTCCATTCAATCATGATTGATTCTGGGAGGCTTCCTGGTCCTTGCAGTTTTCTTGGCAAGGTTTTTCAGAAGTAGCTTGCCATTGCTTCCTTCCTAGGGCCGAGAGAAAGTGACTGGCCCAAAGTCAGCCAGCTGGCTTTATGCCTAAGACAGGACTGGAACACAATGTTTCCTGGTTTCTAGCCTGATGTCTAAACCACCATAGATCTAGTTTCTAGCCTGATGTAGATCAAACTGGTTCTCTAAATATGTTAATATGCTTTAAACAAACCTTGAGCAAATCAATATAAAGACTTTTTCATACTATGTTGAAATTAATAGTGAAATACTTGAGTGGGAATTTGAAATGGACAGCTTGCTTTACACTGTAAAGTAAAACCTACTAGCTTAAACGGTGGGCTACAGTTACTTTCTGCAAGCACCAGTAACTTTTCACAACTTCCTGCACATTTGCAGATATTCGAATACAGTGCCAAAAATGTATTAGCGGCTGAAATAAGACTCTTCAACACAACTGGTCTCACTCCCAAGTGAAAAAGTACAGGACTTCAGGTTCGCCCCATCTCACATGGAAGCAAGCCCTATTTCAATCCTGGCACATCAGGAAACACATAGAAAATTGACTGCCAATCTAGAATTTGTGAAACATACACTAAACCATTCTATGGTCTTTCATTTTTATTTGTCTGTTATATGAACTAAGTCACTTCTGCATTGTTCAATAAACTATGGTAAATAAAGTATTGATTAGTACAGGAATATGCAAGTTTGGGCTACTAAGAAGGCTGTGATTAGTCACTGACATGTGGACAAGCAACCTACAGAAAGTGGATGGAGCTGTGAGAAAAGCTAAATTTATAGCTGTTTTGTTTATAATTACATTTAAATAAAATAAAGTTAACATAATCAACTATAGTCATATTTAATAATCTTCTCTTTCTCTCAAGTTCAAAACTGTAATACGGTGACAAGCCTTTACAGATTTTGTAGGAGTTACTTCAAGCTTTTCAGGGCATGTCCTCCAGGCTCGACCTCCAACCCATGTTTTGATCCATTCAGCACCCAAATGACTTACAAAATGCACTTCCAGAAGCTGTCTGGATGACCAGCAACTTAAATGCCTTTAAAGTATAATAATCTACAATTACCAGTTTCTGGCAGGATGAACAATAAAAATAATCATTATCATGATTATTCACACTATAACAAACTACTAGTTCTTATATTAAATGATCAGGATATACATGTTAATGTTAGAATATCAATTCTGCCTTAGGCCCAGTATATATTCTCAACAGTTCTTTCTCTTAAGGTTTTAAGAGAAATTTCCCCACTGAGAGCTATGAAATTAAGGAATTTATTTCCTTACAAATGGATTTGAAATCTATCAATATCTCTATAGTCCTTATTTCAATTTTACAGGACATCTACATTAGAACAAAATTTGGGCAACATGAACTAAATTTACTGTAGCATGTAATCCTGCTCAGTGATTTATATCCTGCTGACTTGGTTTTTGATAGTCATGTTTTAGAATTTAACAGCACTTTCTAAATCTTTTAAAATGATGTAATATATTTAACCATTCATAATTAATGATATATTGGAAAACAAATCTGCACATTTTAAAGTCCCATTTTTTTCTTCAACTGTACTTTATTAACTCTTCTTGGTTGCTTTTATACCTTCTTTAAAATGCCTAATGAAATACAAACATTTTTAAAGTGTGTGTGTGTGTGTGCACGTGGGTGTGTGTGTGTGTGCGCGCATACAGGGGGTGCAATGCCTCAGTGATTAAAGACACTGAGCTTGTCAGCTGCGGATTCAAGATCCGAGTGCCACACAACAGAATGACCTTCAGCTCCTTCCCACCTACCAGTTTGAAAGCATGCAAACACAACTACACTAATAGGTACCACTTTGGTGGGAACTTAAAAGTGTGTGTGTGTCTGTGTGTGTATCTATGTTGATATATCTCCTCCAAGAGGAAGAATAGGTAGTCCTATGCTGTGGCATGTCATTGTCAACTGACTCTGAATTTTTGCCATTCTGAAATTAAATATATTGTTTTCCTCTTCAATATACTTGTCTCTGTGCATGCCATTATGTGCTTCATTTATAGAAAATCTAGCCTACCTTCATGAAAGATAATTAAAAGTAATCTAAAATTGTAAAATAGCTATAGCTTTAACTGTTCTGTATTGCAACTGTTGAATAATTATTTTATATTTTCATTGTAGCGTTGAGCAATTTGGGGAACAAAGACATTAAAAACTCTGAATCAATGCCTCTACCAATAAACTGTATCAAAAAGCTTCCCTATGTATATGAACAAATAGGTTGAACATTTCTTATAGTTATTTCATATTCATGGAGTATGAACAATCTATTCTAAACAATGCAACAGTTATTAAACTTTGCTAGTTATTACACTTTGCTTCAGCCAATGAACTATGAGTATTTTTCATTTTTTTCTTTCTTCTTTTTTATGATGGAAGATACTAGATCAAGGCAGTTTAGCAGAAAACAAACATTGAAAGAGAAAAGAAACACAGTTGTGAAACAGCATCATTCAGGTTGAATTTTCTTATCCTGGTATCTAAATGTATCTATCTGTGTACCTAAATTACAGCTTTCAGAATTTCTAGTCAGCTATGCTGCCTGGCTGAAAATACTGGAAACTTCAAATTTAAATGCAATTTTATTTTTAAACAGTTCATCCTCCTAAGGAAAAAGGGCTTTCAGGAGGAACCTACTTAACCATTATACCGAATTTCTTCTTTTTAAAAGTTGTATCAACAAGGCCAGCAATTTAGTACTATTCCAAATAGCACCCTTGAAACCTAAACGCAAAGCACCCTAAAAATGAACATCTTCAAGAAATTAATAAAATGTATGGATTAGGCTCAAAATCTTATAGAGAATTTTCTCTCTCTAAAGGAATAATAAACAAAAGTTTAGATTTAAACATTTGCACACCTGAAGACTGAAAAAATCCCAGTTTTCTATCCACCAACAATTTTTCTGTTACTGGCTTTATTTTCTGCTCATCACTGCTTTCCTCGCCTACTGAATTCAAATGTTCATTTTCAGCTTCGTTTGATGACGACGACGACGACGACGACGTGGCAGCAGCACTGACAGATGTGTCCTTGGTTTTTTTAAACTCAGGTTTCCCTCTTTCTTTACGGCCACCTTTGCTATTTCCCTTCTTGGCTGTCCCTCTTTTTTTGTTCTTTTTCTCCTCATAGAAATCTTCATCAGAAGACGACAGTAAATCGCTTCTTGGGTTTTTTGGATTCCTCCTTTTAGGGCTTTTCTTTTTTTCTTTAGCCTCCTCTCCCTTTTTATTTAAATTGTCTTCCAATGGACCACTGACCTCTTCATTTGGAGGAGACTTCTCAGCATCTGAAACATTATCTCGGTGTTTCTTAGAAATTCTCCCCCTTAAGTTCCTTCTTACTTTCCCTTCAAGTGTATTTTGGTTTTTATTAGTACTTCCAGAAGCACTGCAGCTTTCTTTTTCAGGAGAAGGCTTCTCAATTTCAGAACATGAATCACTTTGCCTCCTTTCTGAGATCTTTCTCTCATTTATGCTTTCTTTTTCTTTTTTGGCTTTCTTTATCTCATCTGAGGACTCACTACTTTGCTCTTGCTTTGGGGAGCGACCTGCATCACCAGAAGATAAATCCCGTAATTTCCCCCGTTTGCTTTGCTTGCCTGAAGTGCTACTATTGTCTTTTCTAGATGAAACTTTCTGTTTTCCTTTCAATGCACTTTCTTTAAAATCTCGCACTTGCTTTTCTTTAACAGATGCCTCTTTACAAGACGAGTCTTCCAAATTATTGCCTGACTTCTCTTTATTGGAAATTGAAAGTTCTTTATCAACTTCACTGGGCAATTCATTTGGTTCCTTCTGGTTTAATTCTCCTGTTTCTTTTTTAGGTAATTCCTCTTCCATAGAAATGTTATCCTCTTTCTTTGGAGTTTCTTTCGTGGTTTTCTTTGTTTGCTCTGTTTTCGTTGCATTTTCTCTTTCCAATTCAGATTCATTAGAAGAATCTGAACAGTTCTGGCGTTTCTTTTTAGCACCACCTAAATCTTTATTTGAGTTACCTTTCTTAGCATCCATATCTGAACCAGAACCAGAACTTTTTCGTTTTCGTTTTCCATTATCCTCCTTCACTGTTTCCTTCTTATTTAGCACATCCTTGGGTATTTCATTGCTGCTATCAAGATCTGAAGAATTATGGCTCAACATGGCTACCTCTTGGAGAACAGCAGGCATTTCATCAGAATCAGAACTTTGGTCTACAGCAAGCCCTTTGTCTGACTGAGGACTGCAAACAGCGCCACTCTGAGAACTCTGCTTATCTTTTTTCCTTTTGGACTGTGTGGCTTTTCTGCCATACTTTTCACTATATGGCTCATTGCTATCTTCCTCAGAATTAGAAGTTAAGGTATTTATGTCTGTTGGACGCCTTAAAGGTGTAGTTTTAACTCGTGGAGACCTTCTAAGATCATGATCTTCTACCTGTGAAAAGAAATCTTTTTCTGGTATACATTCAGAACTACAATTTTCTTTTCCATCTTCTTTGTTCTCTCCCTTTTCCAGTTTTTCGTCTGGATCCTCAGGTTTTACAGGTGAACAAGAGAGGGAAACTGGTGTCAATTTTACAACCAATTCCTTCTTAACTTTGGGAGAATGCATCAACTTAGTCCCACCTTTACTATCTTTAGATTTATTAGTATTTACTGAACCATTTTCTGTTCGGTTTACAATACTCTGTGCACCTGCTTTCTGCACATCCATACAGGATTCAAAAATATCCTCAGGAACAGATGAGGGAACAGAAACAATATCCATATCTATTGCTTCAATGTCATTAGGTTCATATTGAAGCTCTTCACTTTTGCCAGACTTTTTATCTTTACAGTTCAATTTTTTGTTTGCCGTCCGTTCTATTACTGGCACACTCTGATCACTGGAAGGCTCACTGACTTCCGATACAATTTTAGTTTCTTTTATTTCTTTCCCTTCTGTTCGTTCATTGTTACTCATTTTAATTTCTGTTTCCTTCTCTTTGGTATGTTTCTGTTTGAATTTAGCACCCAGATTTTGAATCTCAAGGTTCAGATCTTCCTCCAATGCTGCATGAGTTTTTTTTATGTCATTTAACACAGATTTAAAAGCCTTCAGTTGACGTATATGTACTGTTCTGTTTATTTCAGAATTTTCTGTTGTCTCCTTGAGAAACTTTACAAAACTAGCATTCATGTTAGTTGTGGTTTCAACAAGCTTTTTTGTTTTTTTCAGCAACACTTTTGGCACCATTAATGCTTTATAAGAATAAGTTAGAGCACCAGAATATGGATGATCTAATTTCTTTTCTTCTCCATTACAATTTGAACTATTTCTCTTTGAAGAATATTTAAGGGAATTATCATACATTTTACTTTTATCACTGTCGACTCTAATTCGCTTCTTATTTTGCTGTAATAATTGTTCCAAATTTTCAAATACACTATCACAAGCAGTGACCAAGTCCAGCAAAGGTTCTGGTTGACAGATATAGCAATGCCATTGATTATTTTCATCCATTATGGTTGACAGCTCCTTTCGGCCTAAATTGCGCAATATACATTTTTTGCAGAATGCGTTATGGCAAAAGTCACAGCAAATTAAGTTTCCACCTTCAGCACACCATCTGAAATTAAAGTTTTAACATTTTTAAAATATGCTCCCATAAACAAATGACAGAAGTTTTTCATTAATATATAATAGGACTGGGATACAAGGAGCTATATTATTTTGAAAACGTAAGATTATCTCCATTTTCTATTACAGGAAAAAGGTCAAATTAACATTAATCTAGATATCCTAAGGCAGGGGTTTTCAATCTTTTTCAAGCTGCAGACTGCGAAACATATCATTGCTACATGGCGGACCCCATTCTGATAAATTCAACTAACTGCTAATCAACAATTTATGTATATTACTTTTTCCAAATTTTTCTTGATCTGTCTGCGGATCCTCTGACAACTTGCCACCGACTCCAAAGGGTCCCCAGACCACAGTTTGAAAACCTCTGTTCTAAGGGTATCGAGTAATGCATGAGACTGAAAATTCAGAGCTGTACTAAAAGCATGAGTTCAACAGGGCTGATGCACTTGTCTCACACTATAAAAAACTTGGCATCCCAAAAACCATTATCTTCCCTTCAATTGTTCTCCAGTTATTTCGGCATTTTGTTTGGACTAAATACATGTTAAATCATACAGATTATAGAAATAAAAGACAAGGAGAATGAAGTCAATTATTTCTATTTAAAGATCAATTAACAATTTTTGTTGGAGCATGTTTTCACTAACAAGGGAAATCTATACATCAAACCCATATAGGCATATTAACAAATCTTTAATATTGACAAAATCTTATGAGGTTGGCAACTCATTGCATTATTCTCAAAAAGAAGATAAAGCAATTTACTTTAAACAATAACTTCTATTCAATCTATCAAATTTAATTAAATTATGACACTTTTACACACTTACCGACACTGTTCATCCATTCCATCTGCATCACGGCTGATGTCATCACTCATATAATATTTGAAGCAAGTCTATCAAGAAAAAAAATTTTTTTAGAAAGCCTAAATTGCTTGATTATATTGCTTAATAACATTACTTATCTATAGACAAATATGTGTTTTTTTAGGAAACAGAGGTCTTTTTTAATTTCATCCTTGCAATTAAATATAAAACACTTTACATCCCCACCCTGCAACCTTTATATTCACATACTAATCTATATTCTATATGTATATATATATATATATGTGTGTGTGCGAAATACCACTCACTGATTCATCACCAGATCTCACAAACTATTAAAGCTACAAACCTGAAATTTGGTAGATCTGTTCATCGTGGCATCTAGGCACTTACTAAGAAAGGATTTTTCAAAATATTAATTTTTACCTGAGTTATTTCAATTTTTTAATTCCAGAGGTTGTGACAAAGTATGGTTTGTTTCCTTTCTCCTGATTGGAGGACTTTGCAGCCTTCTCTGATTGGAGGGTTTTTGCAGCCTCACCTGATTGGAGGGTTTCCCTGTTTGGTTTTGAATTTTTCATTGAACAGCACTAATGGAGGGGTGAGGAGCAGCAGGGCAGGTGACTGCGGAAAACTGCTTCTCCACCCCAGAAAACTGCTTGGAGGCCGCGATTGAACCAGTACCTATGGCAGCAATGCATGTGCATGCAAAAAACAGGGGAGGGGAGGGCCAGACAAGGCCTCAAAACAGCTGAGAAGCCTACTGAGGCCTCTTTGCTCTTTTTTGAATGTTTGAATAAAGATTCTGAAAAGACTTACAGTGTCCGGCTTTCCCCCACCCCCTATCACTCTCCTTTTCTGCAAAAACAGGAGTGGGGACGGGGGAGGCCAAATAAGGCCTGCAAAGTGCTTTTGGAGGCCTGTCCTTTCTGAGGCCTCTCTTCCTCCATGGGGCACGTGTGGCTAATTATACAAAACCCGTAGCGGAGCACGGGTACCAATAGCTAGTGTAAATATATATATATATATATAGTATGCACCAAACTTATGTTCCATAGACAATTTATTATTTAAAATTACATGAAATGTTTGAATTATCATTTTCTTCTAAACACTTCCATATTCATTTGATGCATAATCTTTGAACATTCCTAAATAGAGAAGACCTTACTCAGTGACTGCTTCGGGCAACAACTGTGAAAAAGTAACTTTATGACCAATGCCCACATTTATGAGTTTTATAGCATTTCTGTTTCTCAGTCACATGTTTGCCATTAGTCAGTATGGTATCACATTGCCTTATGCCTGATCCATTTTTTCCTTTTCCCCCTTGCAATTTGTCCCTGAGCTGCTTTTATCTGCACTGCATTTCCATAAAAAGCGCAATATAAGTCAAAAAGACCTTAATTAGCCAGCTGGTAGCTACTACCTGTAACTGATAAGACTTTAATTGTTTCTTAAACAGCCTGGGGTTGGAGCCCCAACCACACTATGCAAATAGCCAGAATTGATGGCATTGTTTCCAATATGTATTTGCCATTGTGTTCCTGCTTAATCTGTTGTAATCTCTTCCTCTCCATTGAATGTAAATACAAACATTAATTCCCTTCTTGCTAATTATCCCAGAACATCCCAAAGGCAGGAGAATGAGGAAAAGATTTGCCCTTTAATCTGGCTTCTTTGTGAATTGAGCTCCAGAAACATT
>JANHFO010000652.1:129248-144289 GCA_032468095.1 Pareas carinatus
ACCCAATTGGTTCAGTACTTTCCGGGATCACCTACCAGACACAAACGGGGCTAATTTTTTATATATATAGATTTTAAAACAGCATGTTTTTAGTTGTTGTTAAATAATATGCAGAAATGTCTCCACATATAAAACAACCCTGATGAATAATCAATGTTTCTTTGCTATAGTAGAATATACTGATTTTAGCTAAGATCTATGTAGAAATGTGTGTGTTCACATTGTCTCTTTCTAGAACCTAGGGTTTAATGCTACATTGATAAAGAAAGACCGATCTGCTAGCCACTTAGATCACAAGCAGGAAATAAGACAGTAAGTCTTTATTTATAACTTTGTGCATGTTTCCTCGAACATGATTTCCCCCCATAACTATATACTGTCTTTTGAAGTTTTACCCTTCTTTTTAGGTTATGATAGTTTATTCAGTATTTATCTTGTCCACTTATTATTTAGGTGGAAACAGTCCTTCCTTGTAAGCCTCATTTTCTGCATCCCTGTAATGGGGCTGATGATTTACATGATGGTGATGGACAGTCATATGTCGGCCAGGTACAAGGCTTCTAACCTGACTCAAGAGGAAATAGAAGCTCATCACCCATCAATGTTTCTGGAGCAGCAGATTCTTCCTGGATTGTCAGTTATGAATTTGCTCTCCTTTTTATTGTGTGTTCCTGTTCAGGCAAGTAGATATATCAGTCATTCAGATGGTAGGACTTAAATGTCATGCCCATATTCCTTTTTAGACGGATTAAGGATTAATTTTAGTATTTAATCTTGAAACACTGACTACTCTCTTTGGGAGAGTAAGATTAAGAGTACCTGTAGAGCTTAGGCAGAGCAAGTTATGTGGATTGTCACTAGAAAGTACAAAGTGTCCAGTAGGTCTTGTCCTTTAAAGTTAACATTTGTCTGTACTCGTTCACTGCTCCCACCAAAAAACTAACCTACAGGTAGACTTCATTTATTAAAATAGTTTTCCTTTTCTATTCTTTTGAAAGAAAGCCAACAGGAATGTTTGTATCTTGGCATTTCGAGTATCTAAGTTTTTGCTTTTTTCAGTATTATTTTCTTTTGACATACAGCGGGAGAGTTTGCTTCCCAGTGAAAAGCCTCTAGCACTACTAAACAAAATATATTCCACAATTATTCCGTATTTTCTTCCTAAATGAAACATTTGGTTGGGAGTGTAAAGGAAAGGATAGAAGAAGCAAGGATAAGATGGAAAATAATCGTGGCCCTGTTAAATTCTGCTAATGAGACAGAGCAGTTATACAAGAAGAGGTTCCCCTAGAGCTCCCTAGTTGCTCTGTCATATGTCTCTTGGGAAACTGCGGCCTGCCTCTCAAGTCCGGGACAGATTGGTTGTATCTTCTGGAAATGTGCATACTCAAGACTAGCTAAGAGGGAAGCATCTGTGTATTTTATCCTGAAATTTGACAATGAATGAGCATTTTGCTATCTGTTTTCCATGTTTCAATGTGAATGTCTTCCTGATAGTTGCTCTTCTTATAGTTCTTTGGAGGCTGGTACTTCTACATTCAAGCCTACAAAGCACTGAAGCATAAAACAGCCAACATGGACGTGCTGATTGTTCTGGCCACCACCATCGCATTTGCCTACTCCTTTGTAGTTCTTCTGGTTGCAATGGCTGAGCGGGCAGTGGCCAATCCTGTGACTTTCTTTGACACACCTCCAATGCTCTTTGTGTTCATTGCATTGGGACGCTGGTTGGAGCACGTGGCTAAGGTCAGGGGGAAAGAGCTCTTTCTCTGGTTCAGTGGGGTGGGTGGAGGGAAACCATGAAAATGCTTTCTAATTATCTGCCATGTTCAGTGCTTGCTTGTGTTTATCTCCATTTGAGTGTTATTTAAAAATGTTTCAATTGAAGAGAATACATATAACAATAATATAGTGCTATACTCACACACACACATGCACTATAATAAACATCACAAATGCTGGCTGCCTCTCTCCCCTGCCCCTTTTGACCTACTTGAAGGTCTGGAAGGGAGCTCAGTGGCATTTGTGTGCATTCAAGTGATTCACAATTGTGCTTCATCAAGCAGGAAGTGAAAGAAAGCAAGGGAGCTGCAGGGAGGTGATGGATCATGTCATCTCACTGGGTGCCATCTTCTAGGACTGTTAGCCCTCAAATTTGCTGGAGGCCTGGAGGTTAATGAAGGTCTTTTTATCTACCAGTAGCTGGCGTTACAAACTGCTTCAGACCTGTCCCAGTCTGATCCCTTAAGAAAGAAAAATCCTCAACTTCATTTTGATGAAGCAATAGGCTCTTTTACTAAAAGATGTTGGTTGCAGCAAAGTCAGACTAGAGCTAAGTTTCCCTCACAAAAAAGATACAAAATGTTCCCCCTCATCTCAGCCCCCCCCATGTCTAGTCTGTTTTCAGACAATGAAGAGTCACCTAGGTGTTTTGAGAACGCTGAGATGTACATCCAAGGTACATACAGGCTACAATTTATCGATTATAGTTTGCATGTACATTAAGAGCATGTATGCCGGAGACAAATTCCCAGTGTGTGTCCAGACACACTTGGTCAATAAATTCTAATGTTTGGAGTAGTCCACATTCCATTCTCAGGTTGCATGCCCTTGACTGGTCCCGAGCTTCCCTGTTTTTTGTCAAGCTGTCATTCCCCTTCCCTGTTTCCCATCATATACACATACAGGTTTATTGCCCATTTGTTCCCTCTGTGCCGCCTCACACACACACACACCCGCCTTTGATAGCAGGATGCCAGTGAGGCACCAAACTGAAGATGGCAGACATGACAAGCTGTTAATAAGCAAATGTATTTTGAACAAATTTCACTCTCCTAAAAATAAATGGCAAATTAAAGGAAAGATTGTTTTTCTTGGAACTTTCAATCTGTTTGAAAAATAAGATTTCAATCAATAGCCCAATGAACACAAGAACAATTTCCAAAATCTTGGTAAAAGTTGAGTTGTGTAGAACATTTGTTTAACTCATTGCATGAAAGTTAAGTGAATAATTTAGATTACAAAGTCTTCAGTTTTACTCAAATCAGTTGATGCAGAAATGAATACATCTCACAACAAAAACTACTACATCTAGTGTTTTGTATGACCTCTGTGATCCCTCTGCGAACTGCTGATTTACTTGGGTACCCTCAGCTGGCCTCTGCTACACTCATAATGCAAGACGCTTATCAAGTTAAAATTTATTAAAAATGTCTGCTCGTCTTGCAAAACGCTTGCAGACAATGTCATTCACAACCCAAGGTTTCACTGTAGTTGTCTTTTTTTTCCAGCATGGGCCCTGGCAAATTCTAGGTGGGTTTTTTTGTGCATGGCTTCCTTTGTGGACAACATCCATGCATGACATTCCTCTGCAGTGAAACAAGTCACCCCACTTTGGCTTTCTACTTCCTTAGCGAATTGCAGGGAAATTGCATGGTGATTTTCTTCATCCCTTCTCATCAGAAGACACTCTTGTCAAGGGTTAACTGCCATGGTTGTCCTGGAAGTCTCTGAGATGGTTGCAGTTCCATCTTTGTATAATTTTTGTATCACTTTTGCTACAGTATTTCGACTGATAAGTAAACCTTTACTGATCTTCTTGTAGCCTTCACCTTTCTTGTGTAGAACAATTTTATTTCTCAGGTCTTGTGTAATTTCTCTTCCATGTGGTGCCATTGCTGACAGCAGGAAATGGGAAGGGGTTTTCTTTGTTAAGAAATGCTCTTTTGTAATCAACTGTCTGCTGGACACCAGCTTAATGAATCATTGGACTCACCTGCAGTTGAATTCTTGTTAATTAGGATTTTGTTGTCTAAAATGTAGCTTTGCTCCTAAAACTTTCATTGGGGTGTATTCATTTTTGCAACATGGTCCTGAATGAAATAGTTAGGAAAAATATTTTTGTGTGTGTGCAAATTAACAAATCTTGTTTGCAATCAATGGCTTGCATTTGTGGGAGTGTTTTATATAGTGCCCCAAAGAAAATGTTAATTCTGAAAGGAAAGGAAAGGTTTTTCTGACAAATCTGTGGGTGTGTACTCATTAATGCTGAGCACTAGATTTTCTCCTTTTCTTGGTAACTTGTGAGGAAAGTCTCTTGGTTAATGCCTTCTTGTATAACCTGTGATTTTGATGCTTGCAATGAATTTCTATAGTGCTTTGAATGTAAAAGAATTTTTAATCTTTTTTAGGGTAAAACATCAGAGGCCCTTGCGAAGCTAATTTCACTGCAAGCAACAGAAGCAACTATTGTTACTTTAGGTCCAGATAATATTCTCATGAGGTATTTCCAGTTCTGTGGTGGCTTTTTAATGAAATATTTATATACTTCTTCCCCTATAATTTCCTTGTAGTCTTTATTTCTGTTTGCACCACTGAAGGTAACATTCTGCCTAAGCAGTTCAGTGTAAATTATAAATATTTGTAAATGACACAAGAGTAGCAACCTGATATGAATTTGCATATAAATTCTCCAAAACATAATTTTTGCTGGGAATTTCTTTACATTACTCTAGTCTCCTGGATTTGAAGAAGACTTTGAGCAGGAATTTAAAGGAAAAGGGCATTCTGTTGTGCAGGATTTATCAATCTGAAATGCTATATACCTTTCATCCCTCAGTCTTGAATGCTCTGACTTCTTTGCAGTGAAGAGCAAGTTGACGTCGAACTAGTTCAGCGGGGTGACATTGTGAAGGTGGTCCCAGGTGGCAAGTTTCCTGTGGATGGCCGAGTGATTGAAGGACATTCTATGGTGGATGAATCACTCATCACAGGCAAGCTGGAATGGCTTTTCATGGGTCCTAGACTCCAGGCTGGGGAGAGAGAGTTTCAAAGAGTGCCCTTCATTTTGTTTTATTTCTGATTTATATAGGTGAAGCAATGCCGGTGACCAAAAAACCTGGCAGTTCAGTCATAGCAGGTTCAATTAATCAGAATGGATCCCTGTTGATCTCAGCAACCCATGTTGGGTCTGATACTACCCTCTGCCAGATCGTAAAGCTAGTGGAAGAAGCTCAGACATCAAAGGTATTTAGACTAATACATCTAGGTTCCTCTCCTTTTCATTGGCCATGGTTCAAGGCAGCAAGTTGGTAGCTTAAAGTCAGCTGCAGTATACGGTCATGTAATGTGCCAAACTGGTCTATGCAGTGAGATTTCAGCAAAATTCTATGTCTCCTTTTTTTTGGCCTTGCCAGTAATTGTAAAGTATCAGCAAAGTATGAGTTAAATACCTTTCTTACTAAATCATGAACAAGAGATTAGTTATGAACATGTATATTACTTATGCAGTCTAAAGACCAAATGAGCTCAACCTCAAAAAAGACTTCTAAAATTAATGTTGCTTCTTTCTCTCTCTCTCTCTCTTGCCTTAGGCACCAATTCAGCAGTTTGCTGACAAACTGAGTGGCTATTTTGTTCCTTTCATTGTTGGTGTTTCTGTGATTACACTTCTTGCTTGGATTGTGATTGGCTTTGTCAACTTTCAAGTTGTGGAAACCTATTTTCCTGTAAGTCTCTTTCCTTTTGTTTTTATTTTTTGTGAAGAAATGACCTGCAACATCTAATTAACCAAAGGGTTTATTTTCTTGACTATTGTTCAAATTCCCTAGATTCCCTATATCTATAGTTAGAATAGTTATAAATGTTAAAAACGACTCATTCACTCACTCACTCATTGATTGTGTGACTCATCATGATATCGCTAAAACCGTTAACACTAGAATGATGAAACTGGCTACATACCTTGCTCTTGCCATCTAGACGCTCACTAAGAAAGGATTTTTCAGAATATTAAGTTTTACAAGAGTTATTTAAGATTTATTGCCATATTTAAATTCAGGATGGGTAGAGGGTTGTGATTGGACAAGATATCCTACACCATTTGTTTCCTTTCTCCTGGTTGGAGGGCTTTCACAGCCTTTTGTTTGATTTGGGTTTTCCTGTTCAGATCACCTTTAGCAGCAGCAGAAACACAGTAGGCTGCTTTTCTCTTTTAAACCTAACCCCTTTAAACCTAACCCCCACCCAGTCCTACCCCCCTGAAGACCCCTGCCTGCCCTGCTTTCCTCTTTTTTAACCCCACCAGTCCAACCCCCTCCACCACACCTCCGGATCACCAATCCGGCCTGCAGGCCTCCCCCGCATGGCGATTTGACCTACTGGCCTCCCCCACGTAGCGATCTGGTCCGCAGGCCTCCCCTACGCGGCGATCCGGCTCGCAGGCCTCCCCCACATGGCAATCCAGCCCACAGGCCTTCCCCACGCGGCAATCCGGCCCGGCTGGCTTCCCCTGTGTGGCAATTGCTAAATCAGCTGGGCACCAGTGTTATCGGGGGTCCTTAAAAGTGCTACAAGTTTTTTTGGGGATGAACTTTTTTGGCCTGAAAAAAACTTTACTAGTGTGGAGGACCGCCGATAACTTCAGCTGAGCGGCGGCCCGAGCTAAGTCAGCTGGCTGGGGACAGCGCTTTGGGGGTTCTCCAAAGTGCTAAAGTTTTTTTCGGGACAGCCTTTTCCGGCCTGAAAAAACCTTTAGCACTGTGGAGGACTGCAGATAATATCAGCTGAGCTGAAACTCGAGCTAAATCATCTGGCTGGGGGCAGCGTT
The DNA here is from genome assembly GCA_032468095.1 of Pareas carinatus. Classification (NCBI taxonomy): domain Eukaryota; kingdom Metazoa; phylum Chordata; class Lepidosauria; order Squamata; family Pareidae; genus Pareas; species Pareas carinatus. The sequence continues at coordinate 135,856 of JANHFO010000652.1, forward strand.
ATGCTGATCTTTTAGCGAGGAAGCTGAGAGAAGCAAAAGAGGAGAAAGAAAAGGGGGAATGGAGAGGGAGGGAGATGGAGATGGTGAGACAGGAGAGGGAGAGAAAGAGGTGGAGGGTGAAAGAAGGAGAAAGATAAAGAAGGGGAGGGGGAGAGGTTGACAAAGAGTGGGGAGCGGGAGAGACAGGCTGAAAGAGGGAGACAGAAAGAAGGAGAACGAGAGAGTGGGAAGGATGCAGAATTATACAAAACCCGTGGTGGCGCATGGGTACAAAAAGCTAGTTAGCTATATTATGTACAATAGATTGAATTTAAATAGCAAAAAAATGGGAAATATGATTCAGATACATTGCTTCATATATTGGTGTTTTAAAATGCTACTTTTCCTGCATTACTTTACATTTACATTTTTGCTGATTTGTGCCCAATATTTAAATGTGATTTATATTATCTTCTAAATGCTAATAATTGGCTAATAAACATCCCTGAAGATGTGGCTAGGAGTGACACTTAAAAGGAGTCGATCCCTGCTTGCACAAAGGAACACTTATTTTATAGGTTACAGAGTGAGAAAGGACCATTTTGACCATTGGTTGATCATCTGCATAGTGAAAGAATAAATTGTGTACAGAGACAATGCAAGTTCATTTAGTTGTATCCATGGTGGTTAGTGAAGTGCTTATTATTTGTCAGGACTTGTTGCAGAAATAAATTCCAGAAAGCATACATGTAACTGATTGTAGCAGGATTCATTAACTTCTCTTTATTTACATAATAACACATGAAACATATACACAATACCAAATGGTTCTTCCACCATGGCAGAGAGTTGCAGGCTGTTTCAGCAGCAGAGACAAAGTGAGACCAGAAGAAGAAAGAACAGTCGAGCCACACCCAGCCCCTTTACTTCAATATCCAGACAGTCCCCATTGGCTGACCTGTTACCATGCAACATTCTGTTTCATGAATATTCTGACACTCCTCCCTTCATGACTTGAATAGACCTAATATTCTTCCCTTGGTGCACCCCACCCAATGGTTTGGTCATTATGTTTGCCAAATTGTCCTCTGAAGAACAGTGAAGCAAGCTAATTCATTTTTGTTTTATGGTTTCTCTGACATTACAATATTTAATGTCCACATGCTTGCTTCTATTTTTTACCCTGTCACCTGTTGCTGTTTTTAATACAGGCAGCATTATCCTCATACACCATTACAGCTTCATTTACCTTTACATTTAAATCCTGTAATAGCTGTACGTACCAAGTTATCTCTGAACAAAGTTAAGACAAGGCAATAAATTCAGCCTCTGCAGTAGAAATGGCGACAGTTGTTTGCTTCCTGGCCTTCCAACCAATCATAGTCCCTCCAAACAATACCATAATCCCAGAATTGGACTTTCTGTTTTTTACATCATTTGCATAATCACTATCAACATAGCATTTCAATTTTAACTCTTCGGATACCTGTATTTGAATACCCAGCTTCTTAGTTCCTTTCAAATACCTGAGAATCCTTTTCACACCAATCCAATGCAATTTTGTTGGTGCAGCAGTAAAGTGACTCGAAATGCTTACTGCACAAGCTATGCCTGGTCTGGATCATTGTGATGGATATAACAGGCTCCCGATTGCTGACTGATTTATATCTCTTGATCACAGGCTTCACTTTTGTCCTGACCCAAACTTGTGAAAATCTGTGTTCATAGGTGTTGGGGCAGTATTACAATCATGTCATATTTTTCCCAACAACTGTTCAATTTTCCCTTTTTGACTGAGAACATAATCGCCTTTCTCGTCTTTTTTGTATCTCTACACCGAGATAATTTTTTACTTCTCCCAAATTCTTCAAGTCAAATTTCTTCTCCAGTTGATTAGCAAATTCTTTTAACTGTGATTCATCCTTTACAATGAAACAAAGATCATCCACAGATGCTAATAATTGACAATCCTTTCCTTTTAACATTCCAGTATATATACAACCATCGGCCTTGCAACTCTTGAACCCAAGACCCTTCAATGCAGTATCTAGACATATACTCCAATTCCTCGCTGACTGCTTCAGTACATAAATGGCCTTGTTCAATTTATACACCATATTAGGCCTTTTTCTTTCATACCCTGGTGCTTGAACCATGTAAATTTCTTCCTCTTAGTCTGCATTGAGGAATGCTGTGGTTATATCAAAATGCCAAACCTTTTGGCCAGGTGCCGCAGCCGACGCTAGTGCCAGCCTTATGCGTTCACTCTTCACTGTGGGTGTGAATACTTCATCATAGTGCACATTTTTCATCTGTGAAAAACCCTGTGACTGTTGCTTTATATTGTACTTCATTATTGGGCAGTACTTTCCTTTTGTATACATCCTACAGCTTTACATCCGACAGTTTTGTTACTCTTTGGCAAAGACATAGATGTGAACACTTTATGTTCATCCATGGATTTCATTTCTTTAATCCATGTCTCCTTCCACTTTACTTGTTCAAATTTAGGTAATGCCAACACTTCCTTATAATTCCTTGTCTCATACCATACAGTAGACACCTTTACTTCACTAGCAGAATACCTGTCAGGTGGAATTCCTTTGTTCCATCGCTTCGACCTGTGTGGCATTGACTGCTCCTGTTAACGCTTTATTGCTGCATATCTTCTTTAGCTTCTCCCTGAACGCTGACACCTTCACTAAATGGATCACCCCAATAATTGACGTCAGTTTTATTTCCATTTTTGTTCTGCAAAACTAACAGATCTGGAAAAGACTATTCTTTTGCTCTCATCACTCTTTGAGCCTGGCTCATGGCTCATAGCCCATGAACCTGAGCCCATGAACCTGAGAAAGGGGCAAGCCTTTGGTTGCCCCTTTCTCCTAATTGCCTTTGGAATGTGCACCCATGCGTTGCTTCCAAAAACCCTTAAATGTGCCAGAGATGGTTTTCTCCCATATAGCACTGCATATGGAGTATCATTAATGAATGAACTCCACAGCCTATTAATTAAATAATTAGCAGTCAACATGGCTTCACCCCAATATGACCTGCTCAGAACAGAGTCTTCCAGCAGTGAGTCCTTCATGGTTTGTAAGACTCCATTCCATCTCTCTGCAACGCCATTCTCAGCTGCTGCATACGGATTTGTGCATCTGGGTTTAGTCCCTAATTGATTCAACCACTGTTGAAAACTTGTAGACATAAATTCTGAAACTCTGTCAGTTTGCAGCTGACATATCTGTTGTTTGTATCTTCTTTCCACAAAGCTTACCCATTGCTTAAATTTCTGTAGCATCTCTATTTTACTCTTCAATAAATAGCAGAATCCAAATCGGCTGTAGTCATCTACAATGGCCAGCACATATTTTGCTCCTTCCAAATTGGCTCACATTGGCCCAACCATATCTGCATGCACTAGCTCTAGAGCTCTTCGTTGTCTGCATTGTGCTAATTTTGCTTACTGGAAATGCTTTGGACTTAGCTGATTTGCACATTGCACAGTCCAAATATGTCTTACATCCCTTTAAGTCCAATCCTTCTGCAAATAGTTGCATTTTTTACAAAACTTTGAAGTTGGCATGGCCAAGCTTTCTGTGTAAGAGAATGATGAGTCATGCTGTGCTATGTTTCCAAATGTTTGTGCACATTGAACCTTTTGTCCCTGTAACACATAAAGATGTCTTTCATGCCTTGTGCACATATATTTCCATTTCTCTTTATGAGACATCTACCATTTACAAATGTCTCAAAAACTAGCCTGTCTAAACTAGAGACACTTAGCAAATTATGCTCCATTTCAAACACACATAATATATCATTAAACCTTGTTTCCAAGTATGGAATTTTCACACTGCCTCCACCATACAACATTCCGGGTCATGAATATTCTGACATTATTGTACCCTACTTTATGCAGCCTTTGGAAATTATAGCAAGAGGTTGAAATGCATTCCAAAGTTTCAGGGAAATCTCCTGAATTTTGGTGACATTTGGTGTCTTGAGTCTAGCCTGATAGTTTAGTTTAGGTTCCCAGACCACATTGGCCCTTATAGGCTTGCTGTAGGGGAGGTAGCAAGAGTCCCGAAAGTCTATCAGAATTTTTCTCAGCCCCGTCTTCTGCCAGACAAAATCAAGGTAGAGTTTTTTGAGTTTGTTTCCCACACTTTCTTCTTTCTATGTTGCTGTTACTTCTCCCCTTAATGTTTCATAACCTTCTACCCCTTCCCATGGCAATATCTGCATTCTTGCACACATACACAGATGCATATATGTAAAATCGAGATGACTAGATTCACCCTTCACACAAATCTGTGCCCAATTAAATAAATTATAATTGTCTGGGTTCTAGCACTTTATTTAAAGTAAGTGCCCATTCAGTCCTCTCTCTCTGTGTCAACAGGGCTATAATAAAAGCATTTCCAAAGCAGAGGTCGTAATCCGCTTCGCTTTTCAAGCCTCCATTACTGTGCTGTGTATCGCCTGCCCTTGTTCCTTGGGATTAGCAACTCCAACTGCTGTGATGGTGGGAACTGGAGTAGGAGCACAAAATGGCATTTTGATCAAAGGTGGCGAACCTCTGGAGATGGCACACAAGGTGAGAAAATCGGAAGTCCTTTTTGACTGAGTGGCAAAGGCAAAAAGATTTTACATCTTAACTTTGTCCAAGAATGTTGTAATCCTACCCCCAAAGTATTTGCTGTTGTTTATGACTCTAAAGTAGTGTGGATATATGGGTGTTTTGCAGGTTAAAGTTGTGATGTTTGATAAAACAGGAACCATCACCCATGGAACTCCAGTGGTGGTACAGGTGAAGATATTGGTGGAGAGTAACCGGATACCTCGGAAGAAAATCTTGGCACTGGTGGGAACAGCAGAGAGCCACAGTGAACACCCTTTAGGAGCAGCAATCACAAAATACTGCAAACAGGTAGAAGAGCAGACTGAAGAACATAGAATCATAGGGCTGGAAGGGAATTCAGAAGTCTTCTAGGAGACCTTATACCAGTGATGGCGAACCTATGGCATGCGTGCCACAGGTGGCACGCAGAGTGGCGCGCAGCGGTCGAGCAAGCAAGGCTTGAGCGACGCCTGCTTGGCTTCCCGCAATGGTGGTAGCAGTGAATGCAGGGCTTGAGCTTCCCTGCAAAGCAGACAAAGAAGATTCATATTAGTGTTCCGCTGGATTTAAAATTATGAATGTAGTGGTCCCTGAGGTCGAAAAGGTTGGTGACTACTGGCCTAGTTTGCCCTTAAAGGCTGGGGGGTGAGGGGGCATGCGTGTTACCATGCTGGCACTTTGCAATACATAAATGACTTGGGTGGCAGTTTGGGCACTCGGTCTCAGAAAGCTTCGCCATCACTGCCTTCTACCATCTCAGTCAAATGGTTGCCCAGTCTGTTTTTGAAAACCTTCAGGGATGGAACACTCACAACTCTGGGAGGCAAGCTGCTCCCCTGATTAATTGTTCTCACTGCTAGAAAATTTCTCCTTTATTCTAGGTTGGATCGTTCTTTAATGATCTTCCACCCTTTCCTCCTTGTCCTGCCCTCTGGTGCTTTGAAGAATAGGTCAACCCCTTCTTCTCTGTGAGAAGCCCCTCAAGTACTGGAAGACCATTATGTCCCACCTAATCTTTCTCTTTGACAGGCTAGACATATCTAGTTCCTTAACCATTTGTGATGATTTAACCTTCAGATCCTTTGATCACGTTTATTGCTCTTTTCCAAACACTTTGTAGGGTCTCTGTGTCTTTTTTATATCATGGTAACCAGAACTGTATACAGTATTGAAGTGTAGCCTCACTAGTGCAATATAGTGTTATTATTGCTTCTCGTGATCTTGATGTTAGCCCAGGATTGCAGTGTCATTTTTTTGGCAGTTGCAGCACATTGCTGGCTCATACTTATGTGTTGGTCCATTAGGGCACCTAGATCTCTTTCACAGTTGCTACTATTGAGACAGGCACTGCCTATTTTATACCTGTGCATTTGTTTTTATTCTGCCTAAGTGCAGGGCCTTGTTTTTTTCACCACTGAACTGTATCTTGTTGGATAGAGTTCAATCCTCAAGTCTGTCAAGATCCTTCTGAATCTCAAGTCTTTCATTCAAAGTGTCAGCAATTTGATGAGTTCCCTTTCTATCTCATTGTGTAGATCATTTATGAAGATGTTGAGTCATTTTTTTTGTGAAAAGTGACACCTGGTGGTCCCTGAATAAAGCGATAAAACATTCCGTTTCACATGTGCTCTTCAGCCCAGACTAGGACCATTGCAGCAGGTATCAACGATTTTATTAACAGGAGGCATTCACCAGAAAAGGAAGGACATATTAGAGTATTAGTATCATTTTTTATGAAGAGCGACACCTGATGATCCCTGAATACACGAATGAAACATGTAGTTTCACATGTGCTTTTCAGCCTAGACTAAGGTCGTTGCAGGCAGATACCAAAAATGAGTCAATACTCCCTTGACAAAGCTGGCAAAAGTGAGAGCTTGTGACGTAGTGGCTAAAGTAATAGGAATCTCAAGGTATGGCTCGCTGATGACAGCTAACAAGCTAGAAATGGCCATCCGAGTTTCCCTTCCTTTTCTGGTGAATTTCTCCTGTTAAGGTTAAAGAATCCTGGACTCAAGACAAAACCTTGATCCACTGGATGCTTCCCTCCATGTAGATGTAGTCCCATTGGGGACTACATGCTGAGTGCAGTTGGCCAGTCAGTTACGAAACCATCTGGTGGTGTCTTGTCTGTCTATCCCACATTTTTTTTACCTTATCAACAAATAGACTGTGGTCTGTTTTGTCAAATGCCTTACAGAAGCCCCAAGTATACTATGTCCACAACATTTCGCTTGCCTTGTTCATTTTGATTATCTTTTCCAGTGTTTTCCCAGGTATTGATGTCAGCTTGATTGACCTATAATTTCCTGGATCCATTTCACCCCCTTTTTGTAGATTGGTACCACACCAGCTCTTTTTCAACCCTCTGCTGAAGGAGCTTTGAAAGATTATATTCAGTGGCTCTGAGATGCTGTCTGCCAGCTCCTTCACAACCCTGGGATGGACTCCATCTCACTCTGGGTTCCTCAGGCCTGTTGGCAAAATCAGGACTTCAAAAGAGTATCAAAGTAGGGATCAGTCTAATCTCTGCAGGGAAGATTTTTACAAAGGAAGGGAGCCACCACGAGAAGGCCCTTTTTCTGGGTTCTGGATGTATCTCCTTAGGGAAGGGAACCCCCCACATTCCCTGCTTCCCCACTCTGGTGGGTCGGCTGGATGTAACCAGGAAGAAACAGTCCTTCAGATAACTTGGTCCAAACCATGAAGGGCTTTAAAGGTGGCAACCAGCACCAGGAAGCCTAATTATTCATAGTCCTTTGATATTGATTTCAAGCTCATAGTTATATCCTTCTTTCCAACATGAAAAATGAGAAAGGGATGATAATCGATGGGGTTGATTAAGTAATGTGAGCTTCTCTGACATATAAGGATCTTTGCACCTGGGAGACAATCCTTGCTAGATTGTTTGGTCTACAAATAGCTGACTCTATTCCTCTGAGTTCACCAATTACCTCCACGTTCCTTTTACTCTCGTGGGAACTCGTCAGATTCCTCCTCTTTATGAGAGCCTGAGCTACTTTTCTTCCTGCCACTGGAACTCTTGATGAAAACCCTACTGCAGTTGTCTGTGTGGTTTCTTTCCTCGGGAGGATATGAAATTGATGGTCAACTCCAGTGGCGCGGACACTCTTCTTGATTCTTTTCTCCTCTGAGAGACATGCCACCACAGCTCATCCAGAGCTTCATTTTTCCTTGCAGTTGTTTCTTCCTCGCTGCATTTAATTTGAATAGACTCAAAGTGGCTAGACATGCTTCTAAACCTTCCACTTTCTCCTTTAGCAATGAGTTCACTCTTGGTACAGATCTTTTATGATGTTAGAAACAGTTTTCACCAATATGGACGAGTGAACAGTTCCCATCACCTCTAGCTGGCATAGCACTTCTGTGCTCTGGAAGGATGGATGCTGAAATCTAGTACCTTGAGAGTAGCCGCTAAGTCAAGTCAGAGTGGACATTTCACCATTACACAGAAGCATTGCCGATGTCTTGCCCAGGAGAAGTGCAAATATGAACTTGGTCCTCTATTCTTCCATCTAGGCAGGGCAAATGAATTCAGTTCCTATTCAGATGTGTGATGTCTGGCAGAACTTGAGTTATTCTTCCATTTTCTCATTCTTCGCCCAACTTCTTAGGAGTGATAGGAATATGCAGGAAGTAAAGTGAGACTTAAATGCGCTACCATGGCTCCTTAGGGGAAAATGGGTTCAAATATAAGTAAAGCACAAGCAGAATGTACAAGATCTGTACTTTGCTAGATAATTCAGATACTTTGATCATATAACTCAAAATTGCCTCTTGGAGGTCTTCATCCCTTACATGTCCTCCAAA
>JANHFO010000652.1:144389-155022 GCA_032468095.1 Pareas carinatus
GTGGTGTGACACAAGTGTCAGGGCATGCTGACATACTGTGGTGTTGGTTCACGATAAGCTCATCTGCACATCGCTAGACGCACCCAAGAACTTTTGGAGCAGTTCTGTTGGGGTGTTTTTGATCATTCCCCCAGAACTGAGCGACTCCCATCTCTTCTGACTTCATTCCCAGGAGGGAGATTTCTTTGCAGAAGGAATTTGTTGTGTGTTAATGTTGTAGTTTTCTAATGTGTATAATAAAAGTTCTGTATCTGCAAGTGTCTGTCATGGATAAGCAAATGGAGGTTTTTTTTTCTGAATTGCCCTCGTATTTTAAAACAAGGTCCTTTTTAACACTTGTATTTGAATTCCTAAAAGTTAAAACGAGATAAGTTTTTACTTTGAGCTTCCCAATGTCTTTCTTTTTCTTTTAAAAAAAGCACGTTCTGCGTATATTGTAGCATTTTAAAATTCAAATTTCATTTTTAACAAATGGATCTCTTCTCCTTGATAATAGCATGGTGCAAGGATACATATCTTTCACTCATAATTACCTCAATAATATTTATGAACCGTCATCTCCATAATTTATCTGTGAGAAGGAGAAGCAAGCGGATAATCAGAGCAATAGCTTTCAGCTTCATTACCTTGCATAAACCCAATTTGCACCCATCCCTCAGGCAGATGCAGGCTTCCCACGACTTCTCTCTACCATGCAAGGAATGGGCATCTCCCACTTTCTCCCTTGCATTCAGTGAGAAAAATTAACCCGGGGTGGGGGTGGGGTCACAGGGCAGGCTGTGCCTGTGACCAGGATGTCACATGTTGTCCTGGTCATCTGGCAAAGTTGATCAAGGAGTGACAGCACCAAAACACAAAAATGCCCAGAGTGTCTCTTTTCTCACCCAGTTTAGCTGGATTACAGCTTGACTCTCAGCCCCACTGGGGGATGGATTAGAAAGGCAGGTGCACCCCACTGATTCCCCCCCTTCCAAGCAAGAGCGACCTGGCACTAAAGAGCAGCTGCTGTTAAGCTCCTCAAAGGCCTGATGCAGATTCAGCTGTGTATCCAGCGGAAGGCCCCAACTGCATCTCCCTGCAGCGGAAGCCCTTAGAACATAGGTATCAAACACAAGGCCCATGGGCCAGATTTGGCATGCGGCTTCTTTGGATTCGGCCCGTGGGACCATCCTGGAGGCAAGCAGGGTGCTCCCCAGGGGTGGCTGGAGCTGCAGGAGGGTCATGGGTAGCCACGTGGGATCGCAGGGGGGTCCGCAGGGACCATGAGGGGGTTGTGGGGATAGCCTACAGTGGCCACAGCAACAATGGCAGTGACCCTCAATGAAATTGTGATTTCCCCCCCTCATATTTACTTTTCTTTTCTCTCTCTCCTTTTCTCTCTTTCTTCATATCCTTCTCACAATCTATCCCTGCTCTTACCTTCTTTCTATTTTGCATCTCTTACCTTCTTCAACTTTCTCATACTATCTGTCTTCACCTTCCTTTCCCTTTCCTTTCTCTTCTTCCTTTTCCCCTTTCTTTTTATCTCTTGACATCATCCTTTTTACTTAACTTACTCTAATTTACTCTATTTTCCACCCTTAAACCTAACCCTAATTCTAGATCTAATCCTAACCCTAACTCTAAAACACTAACCCTAAATCTATCCCTAATGCTAGCCCTCAATCTAACCCTATATCTATTCTTAACCTTCTTAACCTTCCTCAATATCTCATCTCATTGTTTATTTATGAATATTACATGAAAGTAATTTGCTTCTCCTCGCATAATATCTCATCAATTTCCATCTGCATCTTAGCTCTTATCTATTTTTAGAGCTTTCGCCAATAGATTAATAATCTCTTCTGCTGTGTCTTCCTCTTTGCCTTCTATTGTGTTTTGAAATCTTAAATAATGTATACCTTTCTCCATTTCTGAGGCCACAATTGCTCCTTCTAAGTTTTGATTAGCTTGTTCTAATCTTTTATTGTTTTGAATTGATGCCTCCATTTTTTATCAATTTCTTCTTATTTTCTGAATTCTTTGCTCATTTGTGACAATCATTTGTTGATGAGCATCAAATTGTGTCTTTATATCCAACATTTGCTGGTTTAGCTTAGCAAAATTAGTTTTTGTCTTTTCATGATTTTTCTTTATTGATTGTTGGATTAGCTGTAGTGTATCTTACATCTCTCTTTGAGCAGTGTTTACCTTTTCTCTCTATAACATTGTTTCAGTGTTTTCCTGGCTTGTACTAGGTGTTGTAAGTGCAGAGAAGGGAGATATTTTTTTGTGAGTTTAGTAAGATTTGGTGCACTCATTTTTCCTCTTTTTTTTAAAGTAAATATTGAATAGGTTATCAAATTGTGAAAAAATCCAAGTTCCACAGGCTAATCCAAATATTCCAGTTAATAAGATAAACAAATGTTCTCTGTTTCCAATAGATTCTGTTGTGGTTTTGTCTGAAATCAAAAAGTCTACTCATATAAGGTCTCTTCTGGCAGAAAGTCAGATAAATCTCTTTAAATGCACCAGGTGTCCTCAAGGTCAAAAACTTCCCAAACTCTTTTAGTCTTATAGTGTTGTTGTAGTATTTCCTTTCACCACTAGATGTCCTTTTTCATTTATTTTCTATTTCCAGATTTAAGAAAAGTTCTGTTCTTTCAGTTTTTTTCTCATTAAAATTTAGTAAAATAAAGAAAATAAATCTTCCACATTCTTATAGTTATCAAAGTTTCCTTTAAATCAATCCAAATCTGTTTTTAAATATTGTTTTATATTCTTTCATTTGATTCCTCTATTTAATGGTCTCTCGCCACTTTTTGCACTCTTCTTCCAATGTCTTTTCAGAGATTTTTCTTCAAAAGATTTTTTTTTTAAATCGGGATCTTTATTTTCAAGTCTAATAGAAAAAAGAATAAAAAATAGGCTTATCCAGATCTCAACAAGCTTTTGACAATCAACTTTGCCACGGCATCATTCCCCGGCTTCCCCCACCCAGTTGTCAATGACTTAGACTGCCTGTGTCTGTAGGCATCCTTTCTTCTGTCCGTTTGAAGAGGTTCTTTGGTTCCCCTGGGCCAAGCAACATCTGGTCCAGACTTCCAAAGTTTTCTCTTCTTCATCGCCTCTCTGGAGCAACTGTCCAACCCCTTGGGGGTCTCCAGATGAAGCAAAATTGGAGCAAGAAGCCCTGGCTTCTTCCACCTGTATTATCACGATACCAAACTGGAAGTCTGATTTTTGTATTTAGTCACTGGCTCTAAACATATTTATGTAATCAGGCTAGTTCAGGCCTCATTCATTTGTTAACTAGAAATGAATGGAGATTCTTACAAACTTGGCATTCATGAGCAGTGCCATTTATTATTAAATAAATATTAGTAGGAGTTTGGTAGCATCTTTTTCAAATAATAAATACTATTTTAAAAGCATGAGCTTTTATGAGCTGCAGCTTCCTTGATTAGAATGGAACATTTATTAGCCTGAAAGGGTGTAACAGACTTCAGATTTTTGGCTGCTCTTGACTAACGCCATTCTTAGAGTTAAATTGTTCCTCTTTTTTGGATAATGGGCATTTTCTTTTCAGATGCATGGATGTCACACAAATATTCTGTTCTCATTGGAAACCGAGAGTGGATGTCTAGGAATGGCCTTCTTCTCAGAAGTGCTATTGATGAAGCAATGACTGAGCATGAGCGCCGAGGCCGAACAGCAGTTCTTGTAGCTGTGGATGGTAGGATTGAGTATTTGGAATATTTTAGTTTAAAAAGGCTGAGAGGGGTGCAGGGAAGAAGGATGTATTGAAACAGTTGGGCAGAATAGAAATGTTCATTGATGGGGAAAGATTATTTCGAAAGATGCATCTCATAACAATTCTAAATAACGAACAGAGGGTAGTTCTGAATTACTATTTAGGAGTATTTATTGCAATAAACATAAATTCATTGCAGTAAAGATAAATGCACAATCATGTGACAGTCTAATATTTGTTAACCATTGTCATTGACTATTTCTCTCAATGCAAATATGTATACTATCAAATAGTCTTGCATTCAAATATTCAAAAGAGTTGTTTCAATATGAGATGGACAGCAAATAAATTTAATAAATAAATAAACTTGATTTTTACTAAACTCTTTTAGAAATAATGTTTCTTTCATTGGAATATTTTAGTCACATGTTGGCCTAAATTGAATGCCACAATAAACCACTGTTAATGCAGCTTGGATGAGCCCAGTGATTTCTTGCTTCAGTTTGCTTAAACCAGTTCAGGTTTACTTTCTGTGAAGGTGTATCACGATGTGGAAATTGCATCTTCCTTAGATATATGCACCATCATTTCCTGTGATGAATCAACAGACTGATTTTATGACTGTGATTTCTCACATTCTTCTTGCAATTAAAGGCTGACGTGATTATTAAGTTTGATACATTTATTTTGCCTAAGAAATAAGAAAATTTTCCCCTCTTGATTTTTCCCTGCTGCCCCTGTCTCAGTCCCCTGAAAGAATAATTGCCTCAGCCATTTGTGGATGTTTGTTTCAATATTTGCAGTTGCAAAAAGAGAGGAGCCATCTTTGGCACCCTGACTGATTCTGATGCCTGAAGCAAGCCTAACAAAGACTTTTTTCTCTTTTAATCCTTACCACGTATTTGTAATTTTGTCTCTCGGAAATCCTTCATATCATTCACATAAATGTAAATCATTCATATAAATGTGTCATATTTTTAAATTTTTATGATCTTCCAATGCATCGTTGTTGCTTTGTCATGCCCCTGTTTGTATGATCTTCTTGTAGCAACTAACCAAGTGGTCCACTATTATTACTCTTTAAACTTGTAGGCTGACTGACTCTCAACAATTGTGGGCAGCTCACAACAATAAACAAAGTGATTATTTTATTGTAACTTATCAATAAAATCAGCAAAAGATAAAAACATAACTTAGTCAGATCCCAGTAAGTTTAGAAAAGGACATAATGGAAAAGTAGGTCTTTTCTGGAGGCATCTGTGCCTTCATGGGAACATGCTTGTCTCCTAGGGGAGTTGTGTGGCTTGTTAGCCATTGCTGACACTGTGAAGCCTGAAGCGGACCTTGCTGTGCGGACCCTGAAGGGAATGGGTTTGGAGGTGGTCCTGATGACAGGGGACAATGGCAAAACCGCCAGGTCGATTGCTTCTCAGGTAAGCTGCTGGATGTCTGAGAGTTTTCTCTCTCTTTAAAAATTTTTATTGGTTTATAATTTGCAGGACTGCATTCTACCCATTCATACGTCCCGCTGCCCGGTACGCTCCCACAGAGAGGGCCTCCTCAGAGTGCCGTCAGCCAAACAGTGTCAGCTGGCGACCCCCGGGGGAGAGCCTTCTCTGTGGCGGCCCCCACCCTCTGGAACGACCACTCCCTGCTTATAAGATCAATTACTGACCTTCAGACCTTTCGCGTGCCCTGAAGACCCACCTGTTTCATCAAGCGGGCTTGTCATAGCCACGCCTTGTCCTCCTGCATTCAAATCTAATTTTAATTTGGTGGGATATAATTTTATCGCTCCACTTTTAAATTTTCATTGTTTAGCCTTTGTTTAATTCTTTTATGTTTTAAATTGTATGTATTGTATTTTTTAAATTGCCTGTAAGCAGCCCTGAGTCCTTCGGGAGAAGGGCGGGATAGAAATAAAATTTATTATTATTATTTATTATTATTATAATGAAGAGTTGCACAATAAAATGGCTTCCAAAAAAGGAAAGCGTCTCATGCTTGAGTTGGTTGTTTCAAATATTCAGTTCTCAACCATTTCTAAAGTATGTTCATACATTCCTAATCATTTCTGAAATATACTCTGAAGAAGAAAAAAATTACCAATTTACAAGACAACACGGTCTGAGTGTATCTGAGCAATTGCATTTATATATAACTTTATTTAACTTTGAAATTCTTCCATGTAGAGTCTGAATGTCAGAACCTCTACATACCACATGTAATGTATACAGTATATTACTATTGATATATGTAAGGGCTTTATCATGCTTCACTTTCCTCCTTAATTGTCCTTATCTATGAAGTCTAAATATTATGACAGCAAAAATGTAAATGCTTTATTTTTCATGTAGGCATGCCAAGAAAAATGATAATACTTCATGACAACAGCACAAATGAACCGCTAGGTAAATATATTTCATCAGTGTTATTTGCTGTGATGATGTTGATGTTGATTAAAATTTATAATAGGCAGTAAGTCATCAATTCTACAGGTGATGTTCATTGGTAAGGATAGGTGTTACCTGAAAGCTATATAATTTAATAACATAATTTTATTCTACTGAGAGAATCTGCATGTCAGGCCCAAGGCTCATTTTCTTGCACAGAGATGAGTTGCCTAGGTGTTGTCCTTAGTTTTGGTGATGCCATTCTTTGTTCAACTTTTACGATCCACCTCTTCATGCCACTTCTTTGTGGCGCAACCCTGCAATTTTCCAGTATTTTTAAATGGCAACCTGTTGTTGAAACTTCAAAGAGTTTTCTCTTTGATATAAGTTTGTTACTTAGCATGGTGTACGTGTGGAAATTCCTATTTACTGACTATGTAACATCCAATTATCTGCAGTTCTTTCTCCAATCAAATGCTATTCTTCTGTTTTACTCACAATTCCTGCCCCTGACTTGATGCCAGCTATGGACCATAGCCAAAGGATAGATGGCTGATTTATAGGTATTTTAAAATTTTCCACATACCAAGTTTATTACTGTTGCTTTCACTGGTGAAAGCAACATTAAGATTAAAAGTACTTCCTTGTCTTTTAAAAAATTGAACAGGTGATTGTCACTGAGTTCAGCTTTTCCAATCAATAGAAATATCTGCCTTAATGTAGATAGTTAAAAAGTCCTGTTAAGGCCCCTTAGTCTATAGTTAGTCATCAAGATCAGAGAAGAAAACACATGAAACTGCTTTATTCTTTATTAACCTATGGGTCCTACTAGGTTAAAATTGTTTTTATAAAGTTTTTTTAAAAATTCTCCTTGATTATTTTTTTTATAAATAACCCCAGGCAGTGAACATGCTTTCCTAACATGCTTTCCTCCTCCAATTTCCACAATAACAACCCTGTGAAGTGTGCTGAGCTGTTAGAGAATGACTGGTCCAAAGTCACTCCGATGGCGTTCATAAAATCATGGAGTCAAAGGGCTGGAAGATCTACTAGAACTCATTATTTCCTGGTTTCTAGCTTGGTTTCTTTAACACTAGACAGTACTTGCTCACTTGTCATTTGGTGATAGACCTCCAAGTGCTCTGAAAGAGAACTTCCAAATTGTATTTGGAAATGCTGAGGAAAGAATTTGGATCCTTCTGCATACAAAACACAAGACTCTACTATTGTCTTTTGAGATTCTTTAGCTTTATTGCAGTAGGCAGTGAGTTCTACTTCGTGATATAAAAGTTTATAGCAACTGTGTGGTGAAATGAAAATGCCAGTCTTTTTGTGAATAGGCAATGGCTAGTAACTCTAAGTATCTAAAGACTCAGTGTTGCTAAACAGTAAAGTTGCTCTGAAGAAAGGGCAGGTATGAGAGGGTGGAGGAAGATGGTAGATATTATTTGAATTTGAGAGAATAAATTACAGCAGTTTTTCTATATTTTTGAAGAATCCCGTGCTTACTTTTGTTACTCACCAGTAGTCAATTACCCACATTTCTGTCTTCAATGAACTCTACCACAAACTAGTTGAAGAAGGTTGACATCAACCAATTCATCATACATTTTTGACAGTTCTTTATGTTCTATAAAGTTTCAGAGGAAGGATAAAGCTACAAAGTATAATACGTATTTCGGAGACTTGCTATTTGAGAGAAAGAAATAGAAAAATGTTTTGAATATGAAAGAATGGCTTTTTTGTTATCGAAAGTCACTCTTGCTTGGACTATTGGATATTTGGGCAATTAGTTGTAAGGAATATAAATCCCATAGGAAAATTGGTTTATACATATTGATAGATTGAATGGGAATGTGGGAAGCCTTTCTGATGAATTTTGCATGCTTCCTCCCAATTAAAAATGGCTGTGAAGTGATATTAGCCTTTCTGCAAAACAAGGAAAAATAAATACAGTAAATGCATACCATATAGTTTTGTGGAAAGCAGCTGCAATATTGGATCTGATATGACTTCTATGCAAATCTCTCTGCATATCAGATTTGCTAGCACAGATTATTTTCTTCTGCAGAATTAATATGCTTCAAGACAATAGTTCGCAAAAATCTCCCGTGCTGGAAGTTCAGGTAAGGTACCTACCATTTATCATGGTGTGGGAGCCTTTCTCAGTGGCTTCATCCCATGCTTTGGCTATCAAAGGTTGCACAGTACCTGGGCGAGATAAGGTTTCCAGGGCCTTCCACACATTTGTCACCAGATATACAGGCAGCCTTTGATTCATGGCTGCAATTGGGACCAAGGCAGTTTAGTGACGCATGCCTCATTTTACAACTTTTTTTGCCACAGTTATTAGGCAAATCACTGTAGGTGTTAAGTGAATCACATGGTCAATGAGCAAACCAGTTTCTCCCATTGACTTTGCTTGTGGGAAGCTGACTGGGAAGGCCTCAAACGGTGATCACATGACTCTGGGACACCGCAACGATAGTAAATACCTGCTGGTTGCCAAGTGCCCAAATTTTGATCACATGACCGTGGGAATGCTGCAACAATTGTATGAGGGGAGTCCTATTGCTTATTCAGACTCCATAGTCTTGCCTCTTTATAAAATGCGGAACAAGTTGCGTTTGAAGCCAAAGTGGAAGGATTTTCTGGCATAAATTTCTTCATTCCTCTCTCATCTATCTTCCCTGTCCAAAATGTGAACATTGTTGTCCTCAAAAGAGTGTCCTTTTTCTTTTAAATGAAGGTATACTGCTGTTTCTGGTCCTGTGGTGTTGCTTCTCCTGTGCTGGACCATCCTCTTGTGTAAGGATTTACACACCACCACAGAACCGGAACTGCGGACAATAACATTCACAGATTGGTCAGGGAAGATCAATGGTTTGAGAGGTGAGTAAAGGAATCCAAATCAGAGACTTCTTCTTTTCTATTTTTCTTTTTTTCTTTTCTCAAATTTCTCTTTGATTTCTTTATCTTTAATTTTTCTTACTTTATATTAGTTTGTGTTCATTTTTATGTTCTTAAAAACTTTAATAAAATTATACACGAACACACATGTCAAATATGTTCAGAAATGGAACATTAATTAAAAATATTACAAGAAAAACACAGAAGAAGCCTGAGAGGAAAAAACTGAACTTCAATTGAGAAGGAAATTGTCATGGTGTAACTCTGACATAGTGGCTATATTGTGGTAATATAGTGGTGACAGAGTGGTAATATAGCATTGATAAGAATGATATTATTTAGTGAACCAATTTCATTTACTGAGATATATGCTTATATCCCATATCTGCTGATAAACAAGCCCTGGCACTCACACAGTGATAACCACAAGCTAGGATTTGTGTATTTCAGACCTCAGAAAAGTCAAGTTCTTAAGAACTTAGCCGTGATCTGAAAATGTAATACCTTTATTGTCGTTTCCCCACTATAAACTGGGCATGTTTTTATTACATTATTGTTTTTTAAATCAAGTTTGTAAAACCACGAAATAAATTTTTGGTTAAAAAAGGTCAAAGCACCTTCAACTGTTCTACAATTCAGTCTTAACTGATCATTCAACCTTGTCCTGAATAATTTTCAAAGTTCATCGCTTTGTGTGCCATGCATTCCACAATTGTGTTAAGTGGACTGTAAAGGTAAAGGTTCCCACCGCACTTGTGTGCTACTCGTGTCCAACTCTAAGGGGTGGTGCTCATCTTCATTTCAAAACTGAAGAGTCAACACTGTCTGAAGATGTTCCTGTGGTCATGTGGCCGGCATGACTAAATGCTCAAGGCGCCCAGAGCACTGTTAGCTTTCCACCGAAGTGGTCCCTATTTTTCTACTTGCATTTTTACATGCTTTCGAACTGCTAGATTGGCAGAAGTTGGGGCAAGTAATGGGAGCTCACTCCATGACATGGTGCTAGGGATTCAAACTGCTGACCTTCCGATTGACAAGCTCAGTGTCTTTATCTACTGAGCCACCTCTCCCCCTGTATGGACAGTGGTAGGATATTAATGTAACAAAGAATCAAGATTTCTATTCTCTAAATGGCTGTTAAGACAAAAAGTGATTGTTTATTAATAGCTGTCAGGCATGAGGAATCAGGACCACATGTTAAATTCAAATTAAGCTGATTTGTTGCTCATGCCTATATGCAAAAATCTAGTCAACTAACGGTCCACACTAATTTGGTGCTAGTAAAAGTTAACAGAATTCAAGAGAGATTGGACTTAGACCATTTGTGGGAATGCAGTGACTATAAACTAATTGATAACCTGGTGTCTGGAAGCTGTGCGGATCTGGATGGGGAAGAATAGACTCAAACTCAATCCCTCCAAGACTGAGTGGCTGTGGTTACCAGCGTCACGATATGATCAGCTTGAACCATCGCTGGCCATTGGGGGCGAAACATTAGCTCCCATAGAAAGGGCACGCAACTTGGGGTTCCTTCTGGATGTACGGCTGTCTATGGAACATCATGTGGCAGCTGTCGCCAGGGGGGTCTTCTATCAGG
>JANHFO010000656.1:2720-13859 GCA_032468095.1 Pareas carinatus
GGTCCCTTTAAGGCATAGCTGGTTGAGGAATTCTGGGAGTTGAAGTCCACAAGCCTTAAAGGGACCAAGGTTGGAGACCTCTGCCCTATAGCATTATTTTAACAGTGCTGTCTATTTCAATAAAGTTTTATGAACATATAAGCAAACATCCTACCCACCAGCATGTTATTTGTGCTTTTCTATCCTGTTTTTTTTAAATTTTGGACAGCACACATATTTTGAGAGGGTCAAGATCAAAGGACAAAGGAGTACAAGACTTCAGAAAGTATCATTAATGCTAGTTTTTTAGTAAATACAGAAGCTTGAACCCCGCAAGAGGGACTTCCAATTTCATTCATAATGAGTTCATTACAGTGAAATTTGTTCGAAGAATTTTAAATGCTTTCCCTCAGTTTTCTTGCCATTGGGGTTCATTTCATTTGATTTATTTGAATTTCTATACCACCCTTCTCCCCGAAGAGACCGAGGGCGATGTACAGCCAATAAAAACATATAAATACAGACATCAATTAAAACACAATTAAAAATATAAATTAGTAAATGGCTGAGTAATAATTTTAAGAACCAAATATAAAACCAATTTAAAATGAATTAAAATTAAAAATTTAAGAGGGGGGAGGTGTGACTAGGCCAAACTGGCCTGAACAAAAAGATGAGTTTTTACGGCACGGTAGAAAGCACGGAGGTCCGATATAGTTCGAATCTCTGGGGGAAGGTCGTTCCAGAGGCTGGGTGCTGCCACAGAGAAGGCTCTCCCCCTGAGGGTTGCCAGCCATCATTGTCTGGCCGACGGCACTCTGAGGAGACTGGCGACCCCCAAGTTGCTATTGGTAAAATAAACTAGCAATAGACTCTTGACTCCAGATGTCCAACTCCCTTCCATTACCTTCCTTTTTATACACAATGTCTCACACGGAGTGTATTGTGAGTGCCCCCGGAAAATAACTGCTGGATGTTCACAATATAATTGTTATTACAAGAACAGATAGTCCTTGACTTATAACAGTTCATTTAGTGACTGTTCAAAGTTACTATGGCACTGAAAAAAAGCAACATGGCCATTTTTCATATTGATAATCATTACAGTATCTACATATTCACATGATAAAATTCAGATGCTTGTTAACTGACTCATATCTAGGACCATTGCAGTGCCCCGTGGTCATGTATAAAAGCAGTCAGCATGGAGACCATATCCACAAACTGAATCCTTCCCTTTGTATATGCTTATTCCATCCATGAATATACAAAAAGGGTGAGACTTCAATCATATACAGTACTTGTAGCTGCCATCTTGCCTTTTTCAATCCCCCCCCCCAGTGCTATTCTTCCAGAATGCTAACAACCTTCCCTGGGAAAACAGAAGCCTTTACCTTCAACAGTGACTCTGGCAAATGTGTGATTTGCAACAGAACACTTTTCGTATGCTGAAGAGTATATAAAGGAGCCAAGGCAAAAAACATCTTAACCTTAGTAGCCAGTTGAGGTATTACTGAAAATCCTACAAAGGCTGGAGGTAAAGATTTCCATTAGTATCCTTTAATTTGACTTTTAATGCAACAATTGTAGAAATATTGATTGTATTTTGAATTATGCTTCACGCA
Organism: Pareas carinatus; assembly: GCA_032468095.1. Lineage (NCBI taxonomy): Eukaryota > Metazoa > Chordata > Lepidosauria > Squamata > Pareidae > Pareas > Pareas carinatus. Next base: position 4,325 of record JANHFO010000656.1, read on the forward strand.
ATGAAAGTGATTAACTTAGCAGCACCACAGGATTGGTTTGCCCTTAATTTGTTCCAGAAAGTGTTTGTCACTTTTCAGATCAAGCTTAGATATTTGCTATTTCTGGAGTCTCCTATCCTGTTTAACTTTTCAAATTCAGAATAGGTCAGTCAAGCCCTGTCATCTAGCTAGATCTTATCAATAGGTACTTATTTAAAATGGATGCCTTTGAACTGTGGTAGTAGCATAAATGACTGTAAATATCAAGGACAACCAAAGTAACTAACAGACAGGTGTTAAAATGTATAAAATCAGACACATCACTGAAAGCTAAAATCATAGACTATGTCTTACTTATTTTGACCATCTTATGACTGCAAATTCATTGGAAATGGCAACAGTGCTAGGAATGGTTAATAGACAAAGCAGAAGAGGCAAGCCAAGTACAGGCTTGGCTTGATAACATCAAATCTGATGCAAAGTTGAACATACGACAATTGAAAGAAACTGTGCTTGACAGGGTAGCATGGACAACACTTGCCTATAAAGTCACCAAGAGTTGGACACAACTAAATGGTTAAAAACAACAGCAATTTATTTAAACTTCAAATTAGTAAAGAATCAGAATGGAAGTAATAAATAGAAAGCAATTTCCATAAGAGGAGTGGCTTTCTCATGAATAACAATTCTGCATATGAAGTTCTATTCAATTATGCTATCAATGCATGAAGGAACGTGAGGGAGATTTTGCTCAATTTCCACAAGATCGGCAAATCTCTTGAAAGAATCTCTATGGGTTCCAATTTGGTTTGCAAAGTATTCTCATTTGTGAAACATTTATCTCATAAGCGTCTTACAAGACAGTCAGACTGGTCTAGTGGTTAAGGCACCAGGCTAGAAAGCACATGACCATGAATTCAGGTCCCATCTTGGCCATTGAAGCCAGCTGGGTAACTTTGGGCCAGTCACTCTCTCTCTCAGTCCAATTCACCTTACAGGGTTGTTGTTGTGGAAAAAATAGAAGAAGGACAGTTTGTTGGATATGTTCACTGCCTTGAGTTATTTGAAAAGTAATAAAGGTGGGAAATAAACAGATAAATAGATAAATATCCAAGGATTTAGGGAAAAGGGAGATGGGCATGCAAGGGTAAACATTTCTCCAAATTTTTTTTATTATTCTTGGGTTGTAATTGCTGATACATGTGTCAACTGTTCTACATTGTACAACAGTTGATGAGATTTGTTGATTAATGTTTTGATTCTACAAACAGATAGATGGCATTACATCAATGAAAAGCAATAGCTAGGAGAGGGGGCTGGACTAAATGAACTCAGAGATATTTTCTGATCCTTCCATTCTGTGATTCTATTAATTTCTATATTTAGGGTAGACCTTCTTCACATAGCAATGATTTTGCTTGGTTTCTGAACAGTATAGATTTCAGACATCATCAAGAATGCATGAAATGTTGCTTTGGATAATGGCACCTTGTGCTTCGTTCTCAACGTACCTATACTGCAGCCTTGTGAATGACAGACAAAATAGAGATGTGCCTGTTCCCTTTTCTGAAGAATGAAGTTTATTATTGCAGAAAGGTCATATATCCCAACATCATGAAAACTGAAACCAAATACATATAATTGAGAATGAAGAGAATTTTTAGTTATTAATTCCATAAATTACTAGTAAGTGCATTTAACTAACAAAAAATATTAGCATCCCTCAGAGATGTATACATTTGCCCAGGAAAAGAGAAAAAACAAATTTCCTAGGCTCATTTGATTCTAGTTTAAAACAAAACTTAAAGTTAGAATCAAACTTATAGCATAATAAGATTTGATTTGATCTGATCAGATATGAATGGCAACTTCAATCTTAATCAAAGGTTCAAATTAGTTTCAAGAATTGATTCCATTCAGTTGATTCAAAGGCTTCAATAAATGGAACTGGTTTAATAAAAAATAAGTACACATGCAGTAAAACTAAGTACACCTATGCAGTGGCTAAGTGGATAAGATGCTGAGTTTGTCGATCGGAAGGTTGCAAGTTCAGCAGTTCAAAACTCCTGTTACTCGCCCCACCTTCTGCCAACCTAGCAGTTTGAAAGCATGTAAAAATGCAAGTAGAAAAATAGGGACCTCTTTAGTGGAAAGGTAACAGCGCTCCATGCACCCTTGGCCTCTAGTCATGCCGGTTACATGACCACGAGGATGTCTTTGGACAGCACTGGCTCTTTGGCTTTGAAATGAAGATGAACCAAGAGTTAGCTATGATTAGCACACATGTGCGGAGGGAACCTTTATCTTTACCTTACACATGCAAAAGACTGCTGAATTACCAAATCAATCTAAAAGTGCTCAGTTTGAAGAAACTGTATTCAGTTCAATGCAAAAACAATTTAGTGCTTCCATCCAAGAAAGTGATTATATAATCAACGTCTCTTAAAAACGAAATTATGCACAGCCTAAGAACCATTTGATTGAATTGTAAGAAAGCTTAGGAATAGACTTTTGGCGGACGGTGTGGCACTAAATCAGCAAGCTTGGGAAGCTCCCAAGCCGAGCTGTTTGACAGCCAGTAGATAGGGTTGGTTCCAGTCTAGGAACCAAACCCTAAGTTGCCCCGAAGAGGCAACGAAGAGGAGGGGATGTTCTGGAGTCCCTGAGATCGAGAAGGAACCCATCAAAGTTCTACGAAGTTGGGCTGCGGACGAGATGTGAAGCAAAAATCAAGTGGTTTGACATTCAAACTGCAAAAAAGCACAAACCAGCATACAGACAACTAAGTGAGTTTTTTTTAAAGACTTTTACTACAATAAAGGCTACCTGATTAAAAAAGAAGATTTGAAATGGAATAATTACCCGGAAAGAGGGGGGGAAATGGCGACTAAATATTGAAGGGTCTTTGGACTTTACTAAGTATTTGGAATTGAAATTTAAGTCTAGAAAAAAATACTTAGACTAACATTGAATATAAAAAAGGGTTTTATTCCCATGTTTTAGTTTGGAAAAATTTACATTCTTTTTGGATTTTTAAGAACCATGTATAATTAAAAATAAGTGAATCTGCAGTTGGACTTTAAAAATAGGTGTGACTCTGAGAAAGGGAAGCTGTGATCTATTTTTGAAACAAGAAAATAAATATTGAGACTTACAGAGAAGTGAAAATGAGAGACTTTGTTGCAAAGGAATATATTCACAAAGGCAAATCAAAAGGAAAAAAATATTCAAAGAGCTTTTTTACAGACCGTGGGGAAAATGTTTCAATGCTATGCTCAGGAAATTCATGTTGAATGTAAAAAGATCAATCAAAAATTGAACAAACAGAAAGATTTGTTTATACAGAACTCAAAAGAAAAGGGAGTTGCCACAGAAAAAATGGATACAAAATTGAATGATACAAAGGAGCTGCAACAAAGGACAGAGTTTAAAGTACAAAGATTGGAATACTATATAGAGCTGCAAAAAGCTGCCAAGGAAAGACAAGAGGACTTTTAAAAAATACTGCTAATCACCCTAAATAAAGCAAAGAACAACACAATTGGACAAATGAGTATAGAAAAACATTTGAGGAGACGCAATGATTCAACAGAAGTATTCTTAGGATATTGGAGGAAAATAAGAGGAGAATGGAACAGAAGATGGAGAGATGAAGAAATAAGACTAGAAGGAAAGAAATCCAAATATGGTAGTTATGGGAAAACTTTGAACAGATAAAAATATCGTAAATAAGAACTAATCTTGAGAAACTTACTGGAAATTTAGGAAATAATTTAAATTATGGGCTAGCTCTGGCAGATTAAAATTTGAATATAATTAAAAAAAGGATATTTTAAACTTGTTAAGGGATAAATTTGGGAGGATGCTATGAAATGGATTATTATTTAATTTGGTTGAAGCTATTGAAAATGCAATTTCTATGGAAAATAGATTTGATATGAATGTAAAATATAAGATTGGTTTTTCTTTTTTTTCTGGTTAAGGTGTAATAGATCATAGACAAATTTTGCCACTGTTTACCAATTTATATAAAATAATTATAAAAATGTTAATAAGTTAAAAGGTTAAAGATGCTTAAAATGGATGTAAAAGTTAATTGCTGAGATATAATTTTCTCTGTTTTATTAAGGAATTGATGATAATGTGATTATATAGTGACTTTCTTTCTTTCCTATTTGTTTTTCTTTCTTTTTTTCTCTTTTCTCTCTTCTATTTTCTTCTTTTTTCCTTTGTTCTTGTCCCCTTTCCCTTTCTTCTAAAAATTGGTAGGAAATTTGAAAATATTAAAAAGGTTTAGGAGGTTCAAAAGGGAGTTAAACACTAAGATAAATAAGATAAATAAGAGAATTTAATATGGAAGATATGGGGGGAAACCTGAATAGATGACTTGATAAAACTATGTTAATGAATGTTGTGCTGTAACTCTGCAGTTTTACTGCTAAATCAGGACAGAAGTTTAATTACCATCCATATAAATCTGAAACTTTTTTCTTTGTTATTGACGATATTAAAGAATATGGTATTAATTAAATGAGAATGAAATTGTATAGTTGTATGTAGTTGTGAAATAATGTGATAAGATTGAATAAGCACTGCTGAAAGATGTTTAAAACGCATGCTCAGTTGCCTGATGTCAATGAAGAAAATGCAACTAAAAAGAAAAAAGAAAGAAAGCTTAGGAATAAAGTATTTCCTGGAATATAGGAGAGAAAGGCTGTGAAGTGATTGAATGTATAACATTTTCTCAGCCTACCAAAAAAATGGGGCATAATTTTAAATCCTTCAGGTAGCTGAAGTATTAACTCCGAGTAAGCAGAACAGATCTAGCAGGATAATAACGTGATGGCAGATTATCTGATTTAGAAATAAAATGTGTTCCACAGATAGAATTGTTTGAAAAGTTGAAATTCAGCTGAAGAACAGCAGTTGAGCTTAGACACAGACATATGTTGCTGACTGTTAGACAAGATGGAAACCAAGACTACAATTAGTGATAGAGTCTAAGGAATCTTTTCCTGTAATGTTAATTAATTGATTCCTTGGATTCATCCCCAGTTATTGCTATTCCCCTTTTTTTCATTATCATGCTGTTTATTCTGGGTGCCAGTAAATTAATGGGTGAGATTAGAGGAACAAAGATTAGAAATCAAAGTTTTTCAGCCAGTACTCTAGCCTTACAGGATTATAATAGGTTACTGGAAGGTGCTAAAATGGAATTTTTCCATAGTAGCAATTAGTTAATTATTACCTTTTAAACATTTAAATTTAACAATAGCGTTATTTTTTTCCTTATATTTTGATTGTGTTATTATTTATTGTTTTCATCTGCTATTATTATAGCAGTTCTAATGACACTCACTGTGGACATTTTAAACAATCGTGTTTTTTTGTATTGCTGTAAAGCACAATTAAAAAATGTTCAAAAATGAAATTTTGTCTTATCTGTCAGTATTTCTAAGTGATACAGTGCAGAAACAATTTTCAGATTCATACAAATCTAGTTAATTAAGAAATAACTATATATTAATATATTGATTAGTCTCACTATTTGCACATGATCTCTTGCACTTAGTTTGAGTGGGATAATATAAGGCTTCTGTCTTGAGTAGGTGGTAGAACTAGAAGTTGTTCAAGGTTCCTTAAAGCCTTATAGTTTTATACTTCTATAGCATATAGATTCATCATTCCATTTCTCTATTCCACATTATTTAAAATATACTGATTAAGATGCAAATTTGGGTGAATTTGCTCATTGGGTGGATATATAAACTATCAAGGAACTTCAAGAAATGCTTGGAGATCTGGAAAAACATTGTAAAATTTGCCAGAAATTTACCTAAATATGTAATTATAAATGTAACATCATTCAACTCAACTATCAGCATATTAAATAGATAGTAATATAGATCAACTCAGAGTGTGAATGCTTTGAAATGCAAAAAATGTATAATTAAAATGTCATCTTGAAAAATGAATTCCAGGCACTTACATACCTGAAATCCCAAAATGCTTCTTGATCTATTGAAAAGTGCTGGTGTCTCCTAGACCAGGAAGTTCCTCTGATATTGCCAATCCACACATCATATCCAGCATCTGCTAGTATGAAGCCAAGACTCTGATGTGGAAGGTTTGCTACCCAAACACTGCCTTCCATACTCAAACAATGCAGCAAGAGTACGGAGGATTTGGAACCTTGTGAGGTTTTGGAAATGAAAATATTAATTAATTGCAATTTGTAACAATATAACTACTGTTCAGTTACTACATTTGAACATGTAATTTGGACTGCTGATGCTGCGAGGTTCAGAGAAGAATGTTACATGGAATTATGAAAAATCACAATAGCCATTTTCCTCTTTTGCTGGAACTTTGTTCTCAGGTAAGATAGGTAGTATTGGAAGACCTCCAAGGAGATGAAAAATATTTACATAGGTATCTATTCCTTTTATCCAAATGATTATTTAATTGGAGAACTTATTAAAGACAAAATCATTCCTGTATTTGAATCAGTTCAATTTGATCATCCAAATCACTTCACCTCTTCGAAAAGGATCTTACCTGATCTGCATACCATAACTCTTTAAAATTTATTTGTATTTCCTTAAGTCTACAAAGTATGCCCATTCTCACAGTTTGGATTCTGTTCTAAAGATAATAGCAATAGCAGTTAGACTTATATACCACTTCACAGTGCTTTATACAGTGCTCTTGAAGCAGTTTACAGAAATCAGCATATTGCCCCCAACAATCTGAGTCCTCCTTTGACCGACCTCGGAAGAATGGAAGGCTGAGTCAACCTTGAGCTAGCGGGACTCAAACTGCTGAACTTACTCGCAGCCGACTTTTAACAGAAGTAGAATGCAGTACTGCACTCTAACCACTGCGCCACTACAGCTCCTGATGGCATCTCAAAAGAGAATATATCCTCACTACTCTTGGAGGGTTTGTTTTCCAAAAATCATGTATGTAAGAGTACCAACAAGTGCAAGAGCTTGTTTAAGATGCATCAGTTTTATGCAGTGTTTTAGCCTTAAATAATGGCTTGGTTTTATTTCATTTGGGTGTCTTTGTAGGTATGTCTGTAGGTATACACAAACACCATATACATACATACATACATACATACATACATACATACATACATACACATAGATACATATGTGGAAGATCTTCATATGAAAGATCAACACAAATTGGGGTCAGGGAATATTTTTCTTTTCTTACCATTCATATGTCCTGGGATCCTGTCCAGGGTCAAGTAGTAGCCATCCTGTGTAAGGACCTCATATTCTTCTGCTGGATATCCCCAGAACTGAATTATCTCACTCTGTATGGAGGCAATGAGAAAATCTGCAACCACCATCATCCAAAGCACAAATATAAAGTTGCTGGCATTTGAAACCAAAGTTCATGAAAAGTTCAACCTTAAGGACCCCCTTATATTCAAATATTAAAGTCATTGTCCAAATGTTTATTGTCACATAGTCAAAACAGCATTAACCATGTATAAGCTGGTATCAGAATAAAAACTTTCAGAAGTATATATGGACTTTTTTAAAAAAATGCTAAGGGTAAAATAAATCATCATAGTCATTTCTGATCACATTCAGGAGCACAAAGTGCTGGTTGTTGGGGACAGGGTGAAAATCCTGAAAGAAAGTTGGAATGTACTGTTAGAGAAATGAGTACGTCTGAATCCCAAAATAGGAACACACCCCAATGCAATATCTTATTTCATGATTGACCTGTAAAGTCAAATCTACTTTATCTGGACTGCAAACAGACAACAACTTGATAAGAGAAAAGGGAAGTCAACATCTGTCATCTAGTGGATATTCTTGCAATCTGCAGTCTGTGGATAGAAAGGCCCAAGAAAAGACTGTGATTGTATATACACATACCTAGGAGAAAGTCCCAGTGAATACAATTGGTAAAAATACTGTTTGAGAGCTCAACTCACAATATTCATATGGGATTCAGGATTCATTTTTCTGTTGGTTTCTACTTCTTCTGACCTCACATTTTCATATACATGAATCACAAGCAGCAATAGCCACATCCTGCGGCACCTGAAAACAGTTAAATGTTTTAGGGAAGAGCTCCAGTTCAATTTGGAAAATCCATACCTGGGTTCAAAGAGTTGTATTCCATTGTAAGCATTGTTGCAAAAGCAATGGGGCGGGGGAAGCAGTGGGATGAACTATAATGTATTTAAAGGTAAACTAGTCAATATATTCTATGGAGGGAGAGGAAATCTTTTTTTTTAAAGGTCATAACACCGCTGAGTAATCTGGCAGAATTCCTCTGTTAATTGAACTCAGTCATTCAGTCATTAGTGAATTCAACTTATTCATTACAAGCTGAATGTTTACATATTCAAAAACTCTTTGGCACAGAGGTCTCCAACCTTGGCCCCTTTAAGGCTTGTGGACTGCAACTCCCAGAATTCCTCAGCCAGCTATATTAACGGATATACATTTACAGTGTAGCCAAGAGCCAAAGCCACAATGTCGGTACATATTCAAGAACATCACAGACACGCAAAAATAGATCCCCCCCACACCTTCTCAATTGGCAATGTAAGGCCTTTCCTAAAACAATTAGCGATTTGATATAATTCTCTATCATATCAGTGTAAAAATATATCCACTTTAAAGATGAAATAATTCTGAACATCTTTCTCTCTTTCCCCATTATCTGTTCTAGGATAACAGGAGAGAGAATGGCAAGAGGAGGAGGGGCGGTCAAGAACTGCACCCACTTCTTCAAATTGATAGTTAAATTTCCTCAAAATTTCTCAGAACTTTTCATCATCAAATATTACCAAATTTCTATGTTGGGTATAATAAAAGCAACCAAAATTTAAATGAGAAAAGGGGATTACCTCAGTCAACTCGCTTTAGCAGCACATGTCAGAAAGTACATGGTCTATTTATTCTCAATTTTAAGACATTTTGTATTGGATATTATCAACATAACCTCTTCAATAACACAAACCAGAACTCACCTCAACAATCCTTTAAATTGTTCCATTGTTCTCCTTTTAGATATCAAACAACAATATTTCTCTGCTATATAAAGGTTTTTGGAATACAAATTTTAATATGCCTTCTTCTTAACCAAAACTAAAAATAAGTTTGCAACTTTCACCTAATGAATGCTAGATATCACATGTTGGATTTAATCCCGCCTTTTTAATATGTGCCAGGTTGGGTTAATTATAAACCACCATCTATAATATTAAAATATGTTCTTCATCTTGACAGGGTTTAAAAGAAGTTTTCATTGCAATTATCTTTAATAAGACTCCTTAATTAAAATAGAGATGTCTACATATTTAGAGGAACATCTGCTTCTCATAGGATTTTTCTTCTACACATGCAGGGGAAAACCACCTTGGACAAGAAATTGGAATATAGGAACAAAAAATGTGAATAAAGGATGAGGATTTATTTGGTGCACTATTACTGGTATAAATGCTACTAGCTGACCCGGCCACGCGTTGCCGTGGCTCAGTTTGTGGCTTTTTGAAGTGCCTGGGGCGGAGATGGAATCT
>JANHFO010000657.1:0-11851 GCA_032468095.1 Pareas carinatus
GTTTATGTTTATGGTTTTTAAGACAGTACCACTGAAAGGTGAAGGACAAATCAGATGTTTGGGCTATCATGCTAAATACCCCCTTTTTTAAATTATTGTTAAATCCTTGTCCCATGTGGTATATTTGCAACAGAATCAGCACATTTTCTCCCTTGGGGGAAATAACTTCACAACATGGGAGAGTGGGAAGAGATATTGTACTTGGAGAAATATAGTAATCTGTTTCCTTGAGTTAACTACAGATAGAATACATGAATATCCGGGCTTTAGTGGTAAAATTAACATTTTCCCCATTGCAAAATATATTTAATAGGACTATGAAGCACACAACACTAATATATAATATTAGTTGGGAATAATATTGGGAATAATGACTAATTCAGCTTTTAAAACTATATTGACAATTCAGATAATCAGGGATTTGGTTCATGTTTTTTTCTGTCCTCTTTAGCTGAATAATTTTTTTGACAAGCAGGACACAGAAACCACTACTTCCTCAAATGCCCTAGATTAGTGGCCCCCAAGGTACTGATTCCATGGAAAAGGTTTTTCTGTGGACCGGAGGTGGCATGGTTTTGTGTGCTGCATGCATCCTGCAAATGGAGCCGGTCCATGGGGGGGTGGGGGTTTGGGGACACCTCTCCTAGATGGAGGACAAATGATAACTATTGACAGCCAACATTTTCCCTTAGAATTTGTTAGAACAATGCTTTGTCTATTAATATAAAATAAGACTATCACAAAAACTGACAGTTAGAATGCCCAGGAGAAAACAATGTAGATCCCTTTAATATGGAATGTTTCAATTTCACTGAATGCATACATTGGTTTAAAGTAATCAGATGATAAGACAAAAGAATTTTGCATTAATATATTTTACTGAACTGTACACTGTAGTCTTTTATAATTCTAAGCATACTTCTCTGATGTAATCATCCTATGGCAACCATTGTCAGTCTTCCTGCTGCCCTGATACATCTATTGTATTTAACATCTGGGACCTATCAGTCTGCTGCAAAGGCACATCTACTATATGGAACATCTGGTACCAATCACCCATCTTCACTGTTCTTTGGCTTCTTATTAAGGGAAATTTAACAAGTCATGTACTTAAGTGATGGGGTTCAGGGTCATATATCTCCCTAATCGAGGTCAATAAGAAGCACATTTGAGACTTTATCATGCTATTCATATTTATCAGCATATTGTTATGTACTCAAGGACCTAAAGGTCTTCCTTCCATAATCTAGTGTCCTTTGGATATTGAACCACAGCTCCTAACATTCACCTACCAGTAGGCCTTACTTAGTAACAAGATGAAATTTATGGCAACTTGGAAGATCTGAAGATAGAGAAAAAGTTAAATGTGGTTACGGTCTGCTGATTTTATATGAAAAAGGTGTTTAAATTTTGTGATATGGGAATTTATTTTTTCCTTAATTAGTTACCTTGCTTTTCAAGCTAAGAAGCACGTATACTATGAAAGAAACCAGAAATAAACTACTTATTAGAAGCAGAAAATCATAACATTTTAAAGACACAAATTTATACTCGGTAGTACTGATGTCTAAACATGTAAACTCTTAGATTTAACATTAAACCATAGTTTAACATAAAGATTTTAGCAGGTTTTGCTTCCTTTCTCTTTCTTTCACTACTTGGGCTGCAAGCTTTAAACTGCAGGAAATATCAGTAATAGTTAAACAGGTCATATTCATACATTTTCATTTAAGTTGGCTTGTGTCAACTAACCACAGAAAGTAACTTGCCCAGCTACTGTGACAAGTTGCTGTTGATCCATAAATGAATTGCCTAGCCACAGTGCGATCAAGACTTGCCATGACTTCTGTGCCTTTATGTGGCCTTAACCTCCCACTGCAGGGTTAATGCTTGTCATACAAACCAACCCCATTAACTGTAGCATGATCTGAGGAACTTGGTAGCAGCAAAAAAATGTAAACTTCTATGTGGAAATGGAGCAAGCTGCCACTGGCCTACTCGGTCTCCTAATCTGCCCAATTATCCTAGGTAGAAACCAGAATAGAAAGCGCTTAAGAAGCCATAATCACACAGTACAGAAAGAGGAGAGCGTATGGTTGCTTTTTTGCTTTGTTTAATGATATAATTAGTAGCTTATTGGTGCCAAGGAAGTAGAGTTTTATATTCCATAAGAGAAGCTGCATTTGTAAGACATCATAATTTGGGAGTTTAGACTCTCCTGCATATTTTTAGGACAGTGGGCAAGCAGCAAGGACATCAAGCTGTTTTTGGTTCTGGAAGCAAGGTTACAGGTTATTTAAGTCTGATGGTATTATTGTTTACACTCTTTATTTCCTTTGTGGTAAAGGCTTCAGGGCAGCTTTTCAGGATCAGTTTCCTGGAAAAACAGAAAGCTGAAAAGCCATGCTGAGTCCTGCAATAACTATTTAATTACAAATGCTAAGACTAAATAGGTAGCAAAATAGAAACATTTAGGTGAAGCTTGTTTTAAAAAAAGTATTATTTTAAAATTATTTTTAAATTTCAGGCTAAATTTTACATCCAATCACCAAAACATTCGATTATTTTTTCTAGTTTTCTGTTCAGACATCATAGTAACCCATGGTTTGCTTAATGAATACTCAGAATTGGTTAAGATTACACATATTAAATAAAAATAAAATAAACCACATTATTGCTTACTGCATGCTTCTCTTACTTTACTACCCAGATTTGCAGACCAACTTCCAGAATTCTCATAAATATTATGCCAACTGGAATTTGGGAAGATAAAGTCTACATATAGGTTTAGTGTGATTATGAACCTGGCCTCAGATTAAGCAAAGTAGTTTTAATCTTTTTTCCTTCTCTTCAGATTGATCATCCAAACATTTTAATCATCTGTGTTGGTTAGTTGCATAGTATGAACAATACCACAACAAAAATATTTTGAAGACTAAAAGGTAGCAGATATATTACTATTAGATCCTAAATGTGCTTGACTATCTCAAATCAGAATTTGACCTGATGGTGCGTAATGTGTAGTATAGATTATGTGTCATCAAGTTAGAGTTGATGAGCACATTAGATTTTCTCTCTGACAATCCATCCCTAACCTGGGCTTTCACATCTTCTAGTGGGCCACTCACTGCCACAGTAACTGAATCTATCCAGCTTACTGTTAGTCATCTTCTCTTTCCTTTCACCATTGTCAGCACTAGAGCTTTCTGCAGAGAACTAGATCTTTATTTATTTATTTATTTTTCATTTATTTATTTAGTCAAGCATGTATGAGAAAAGCAAGTATAAGTAAGAACATACCATATAAACATATAAGTATAGACAGGTATAAGCATCTGCATAACAAATGAGTATGAACAAATGGGGACAGTAGGACAGGGACGGTAGGCATGCTGATGCGCTTATGCACGCCCCCTTACAGACCTCTTAGGTATGGAGTGAGGTCCATGGTAGACAGTTTAAGGTTAAAGTTTTGGGGGGTTGAGGATGTAACAACAGTGTCAGTTAGTGAGTTCCAGGCATTGACCACTCTGTTGCGAAAGTCATATTTTCTGCAATCGAGTCCGAAGCAGTTCACTTTGAGTTTGTATCTGTTGTTAGCCCGTGTATTATTGTGATTCACACAATGTATCCAAAATAGGATAATTTGATCCAGTCCTTTGTGTCTTGAGTGAGAACTCTGGGTTGATTATCATCTGGGATTGATGATCCATTGGTTTATGTTCATGGCTGTTCGTGATATTCTCAGGAATTTTCTCCAATGTCCCATCCCAAAAGAATCAATACTGTGCTCTTCCTTTCCTGCTTCTTCAAAGTCATTCAGACACAAAGACACACATTTTTTTTTAATAGAAAAAGTTTTTATTGGTCAATAACATACAAAACTATAGCTTACAATATGTGGAATTTCAATTACCAAATATGATAATTTATATTTTATATATCAAAATTTCCTTTATATGACTAGGCTTCTCTTAACAAAAAAACCATGTCCATAATAACAGTAGATAAGACACACATTTTCTAATGCATCTTTCTTTGAAATATATTGAGATCTCCAATAGCATCGTTCTCTGCAGATATATTTAAGAGCATTTGACATAAGAATGCTGCTCTGGAACTGTCCCTCATAATTTCAGCACAGTTGAAGGGCAGAGCTGAAATGTAGCTAAAACTGCTGCAGAACCGTGTTCTCTTCCCCTACGTCCCAGAGAAGCTATGATGCTATTTTCTCCTTTTAGGGAATTCTTAATCCTTGCCATTCGTGAACAACAACGGCTCCCATAAAGGGCATGCAGTCTTGAAGACTTGCAGCTCCTCATCCAAAGATAATGCAAAGCAAAGTGAAATTGGCAAGATTTTTATTAGATTTCCCTTTCTTTTCAAAAGAGAATGGGTTGACGCATGTAACACAATGAAAAATTCTAGAACAGAGGTGATTTTTAGGAATTTTTTGGACTCTTTCCAAAACGGTTAGAATTCTTCTCCACTTAAAAATTCCACGTTTGATGCCAAAGTAGTCTAACTGTGCTGTTGCTATATTCAGTTGTCCAGAACCAAGACATTAGACATTTTGGCAAACTGAGAAATCCAACCAATTGAATATTTGAATGTGAGAACAGGAGAAAAGGGTTTCTCAGAAAAAGATATCTATGTTTTCTGAGTGGTTCCGTTAAGGTGGAAGTGATGATGTACAGGAAACATTCCTTGTTTAACAGGATGTAAATTCAAAATTCTTACTTTTATAATTCAATTTTAAAAGTAGATATTGTTTCCTACAATCTGAAAGTTACAGTCCTTACTAGGAGCATGCAAATATATCTCAGTGCAATGGTGAATAACTAATGACATTGCAAAATGGCTTGATAGTAATCAAACCAAATTAATCTGTGGATAGATCCCTTGTCTTTTAATCATGTGATCTGTTAAACTGTTTTGCAATGTCATTATTTATCCTATTTTTAAACCTGGCTGGGATATAATACCTATAAAGAAACGACTGAGTAACTGAGCTATAATTTATTTCTCCTTGTTATATTAACTGCCTTGTTCCAAAATCTGCAGAAATCTTCTCCACTTAAAAATTCCAGGTTTGATGCCAAAGTAGTCTAACATGCTATTGCTATATGTATTTGCCCTGAATAAAATCTTAGACACTTTGGCAAACTAAGAAGGCTAGCCAGTTGGATATTTGAATGTGAGTTTTACACATGAGAAAATGGATTCTACTTAGGTACTAAAAGTGAATTGCAGTCTTTTCAGTGCAAACATTTTCTTTTAATCTGGACTGGATTTGGATTATAGCAGCAATGTTCTCGTTAATTTGTAGTGGTAAACTGGAATTAGGTCAACCATGCAATGTGATTTTTTTTTATGAACTATTGCCCCAAATAGAGTTTCTTTGGTTAGAAGTAGCATAATTTCTTCTAAGTTTATTTTTGGGATAAATAAATACAATATAAAATTTCATTGCCACCATCCCCAAATGAAAATTTAGAATTCTTGTACTGATGCTATTGTCTTCCTTGTGAGCTCTTTTCCTGGTAGTAGTGTGAGATCTTAGGCAGGGACTGACGGTTGTTATTCTGTGGCTCTCATTTTATTTATTTGGAGGACTAGTTGTTTATAAATAATTATAACTTTAACAATAACATTATTCGAACAGATAATATGGTTTATAAATTGTTTGTGTTTAGAGGGACACAAACTCTTCTTATTTTCAACACGATTGCTTTGTCACAAGCACTACAAATATATATATTGATTATCTTCATTTCTTCTCCTGTTCATCAATTGCCTCTTTATTTTATTATCATCTTCAATCTCTTTTTAATCTGTTTGTTCTATTTTTAGTTCAAGATGATGTTCAGATCAGTTTTATTTATTGTAGTAGAATGTACAAAATAGATCATATCAGAATTAGAAAATTTTAAAAAGTAAACAAAAGGAATTATATGCCATTCTATTTCTGAGGCCTAATTTCACAGTCCCATTATCTGCAAATGATGCAGGAAAAATTAGAACTGCATCCAATATCTGGTACATCTCAACATGATCTCTTAAAGCTCTGAGCACAACATTTCTTCTGAGGTGGCTTGTTCAAGTTTTTAACTAACATAACATAAAAACATCTGTCTTTGTATCTGATTTGCTATCCTCTTTTCTCTTACAGACGCCTAGATGCCAATCTGATCTCTGTTGTTCCCGAAAAGAGCTTTGAAGGGTTACCTGCCTTACGTCACCTCTGGTTGGATGATAATGCCCTCACAGAGATCCCTGTCAAAGCACTCAATAATCTGCCAGCTCTACAAGCAATGACATTGGCACTCAATCAGATTTGGCACATTCCTGACTATGCCTTCCAGAACCTCACTAGTCTTGTGGTATTGTAAGTATTTCCTTTTTTCTTCCATTTATTCTTTGTAGTTTTGTTTGTTTATCAGTCAGTTGGTATGCCACATCAGTTACTGAAATAACTCTAGACGGTTACCTAACAATGACCCACAAAGATCACGAAAGCTAGTAAATTCTCCTGGCCACCATGTTTTCTTGCCTTTTCTGCCAGCACCCCTCCATTCCATCCTTACATCTCTTCATGGGCTGTCTTTTGTTTTCTGCCCATGTTGGGTGTCCTTGTCTTCCCACTCTAAGTACAGTACTACAATGGGTGCCTTTCTCTTTTAAAAAATAGCAAATTTGCAATGTAGGCATGTTGGAATGGAATTTCAGTAAAGCTACTACTTTGTATTAATGGCTCTCCAAAATCACTATTTCTAACAAAGTGTATCTAGCTACATAGTGAATCACTAGAATTAAGAAACAATATGTTCCCTTTGTTTTAATTACTGTAGTAACAAAGTAATGATGCTAACTACTGTATATTGAGAAAAAAGAAAGAGCAGTTATCAGGACATGCATCTAGAAATTAGAAGGACCTGCTGTCCCCCTCAGGCTTCTGTAAATCTTGTAGCAATCTAAATCCCCTCATCCTTAAGCCATTGAAAAGAGAAGAAAATAAATATACTCGACCGACTTGATATTTTGAATGAGGAGCATCCTTCATCAAAAAAAAACAGCATGTGACAGAATACTATAAATTCTACATATAGAATATACTATAAAACTGAAATTTCAGATTCAGTTGAAAGGAAGAAGCATCACTATCAAGTCAGCATTTCCATTATAGAACCCATTAAGGTTCTATAACTTACTGCAGGGAATTTTCCAAGCAGGCTCCAAGAATTGGATTGAGCAGAAGGAAAAAAGAAGGGTGCTGAAGCCCAGAAAGGGAAAAGGAAAGAATTACCTCCAATTCAAAGCTTTACAGGGTGCTGAGATTTCCAGCTGAAACCCAATTTCATGGCAGTATGTATGGTAAGTGAGCTAGAAATAAATTGATAGAGCTGCTATAGAAGGTTGATATCATGGGAGCACAGGTATGACAGATGATCTAAGAAAAATGCATATGCTTTGGGCAGAAATGCCTTCTGTGATCACTGTGGAAATCTGTCAAACTAGCAAAAGTAATACCTATCTTCTATCCATGCAAATATGTACAGATAGAATGAGCTAAGGGGTAAAGCTTGTGGGGAGCTTCTTATCACCATAAACCTAACTACCATTCTAACCAGAAAGTTACTGAAGTAGCCCTTTTTGAAAAGAGACCAAAGAGCCATTTTTGAATAGAGACCACAGCTGCAGAGATGTTTTTGGAAATAGGTCATTTACAGCTTGATTAATCCTTCTGGATGTCCCTCATCCGCATTTCATATCTGAGAATATGACCTTTCCAGGTGCAGTAATACACTTTCCTGCTCTGCACACCTTGGACCAGAGGGAGCTACATGCCTGTTCATCCTTCGATGCTGGGAAGCTAACTTCAAAATATACACTTTCCAATCTGGAACAAGTTAGGGGCAGAAACTGTCCTAATAAATTACATTCCCATTAAGGGAATGTATACCAGCTCCATCTGTTCCTTCCGTAGGACTATACAGCAATAGCAACACAGTATATTTACTAAACCATGGAAGTCTCATATAGGCCAGCTCTTAAGAGGAGGTAGCAGGGTCAACTTTCATTCTGCCATGTGTGGCATGTACAGCTTTCTGCATGCAAAGATTAAGGGAAGATTGTATTTAATTGTATTGTTTGAAAAACACATTGAAACTCATTAAAGCATTTAGAATCCGTCCAAAGATGGAAAGGACAGAAAATATATCTGATTTGTATGTGTGTGTGTGTGTGTTAAAACCTTATATCATAAAATTCATTAAGTCTTCAATTACCCTCCTTCAAAGGAAACAGGCATTCCTAAAATTTCTTAAACTTTGAAAGAGAAATTGTAGTGAAAACACCAGTGAGCTTGTAAGGTGAAGGTTGAAGGTCTGAATCTCCTCTTCCAGGAATACTTTAAATTTTCATACACATGTCATCATGTATCTTCCATGGTGCATCTGACCTGACAACTGCTCGCTCAATCCAGGTCTGTCTGTATTCGTGTCAGAAGCACCTACAAAGCTAACCAAAGGGTGTGCCTGAATTGAAAGAATTTGCCAGTAACAACATGCCAGTGTGTGAGAAAGATATAGTTGTCATACCTTATACTGCCTTTCTGGTGGTTATAAAGTAAATATGAGAACTAAACTCTAATACCACCACCTTTTGTTCATCTAGCATTTTAAAATGTGGTTAGATATTTCAACCCTTTTATGAGAGAGAGAGACCAATCTCACAAGAAATAAGTACAATCAATCTTTTTTTTAAAAAAAGGAAAATACAAGAGCTGTAATAACTCATTTTAACTATAGATACTAAATGCCAACATTCCAAGTTGAAAGAGGTAAATTCAGTGCCACAAACAAATGAGAAGCTGGAACCACGTATAGGTAAATAGAATGGGATCTAAAAATGAAAAGAGAAATTATTTACTCATAAGCAAAATACATGCATAAAAGGCTGTAATATATAGACAACTAGTATGTCCACACAGAATTAAAACGTAGGAGAACTGAGAAAAGAACATCAACATTTTAGTACAAATTCTTTCCTAGACTTATAAACCATTCCTTCAGAATTAGGATCTGAAGCAGCTATTGCTTTGCTTCAATTTTCTTGGATTTCCTTTTTCCTGGATCTTCTACAATTTAATTTGGAGAAACCCTGTTAATTTCTGCTTTTCTTGGCCTCAATCTAGCAACTTCTGTTTTGGTGTTAAAGTGCTTCAATTTTTATATGCTAGAGTTGGAGTAACTTTCTGTGTACATGACAGGAAACCATCTCTTATAAAAATGACATATCACTATGCGATATATGTCTATATAATAAAAGATTGCAATCCTGTGTCACATTTTTCCTCTCCCTAGAATGTTTGTGTACATTCATAACATGACAAGATGTCAGCACAGTTTTACTTTCTTATTGTATTGACTTAGATAGATGAAATCAAGACATTTGCAAGATATGTTGGATTTTCTTTTCTACTAAACAAATAAGAAATAGCTGTTCTGAAAGTGATTTTCCCTTTTGGAAAAATCCTAAATGTTTTCTTTTCTGGTAGTCTAATATACTTATTATATACTCCATCCCATTTGCCCCTGATTTAATATAGCAAATATGTTCATTAAGCTCTTTAGTAATCTAAATGATGTGAAGGATGATGGAAGTCCATGCATCCAAGGACCACTTCTGAAGTGGTCAAGTCATCTGTAGCATAATCAACAAACTTGGCAAGGATTACTATAACTGTTATTTTATTTGTTAAGGTAATTTATTTAATATGGAGAAGAAGATGGAAGGATGGGAGAAAAGTCCCTCTTCTCAAATATTTACTGTCCCAACTTAGATTATGAGTCAAACTTCTTTTGTTTGTGTTGTTTCAGAGCTGGTGACAAAAATGGGTGTTCCATTTTCCATGAAAGTTCCAGTCCTTCAGATGCTTATAAAATTATAAAATGTTTCTTGGGGGACTGGAATTTTCATGGTTTGCTTCATTTCAAAACAGAACAAAACATTCCAAGCCAAATTTAAGCCAGAAACAGCTCAACCTTTGTATCTTTCTGTTTCTCTTATACAGTCATGATTATGTTTGTGTGATGTCAGCAATGCTGACATTCTCATCTCAATGTGTTCCAGTTTGGAACTTTCACTTATCATAGTATATTCATTTGATTCTGCAAATCTTCCTTCATCTAAAATTCAAAACAATGTAGCAGTTATCCAAAATAACCAAGCAGTTTCAATTCACATGGATATGAATTTTCTTTATTTGAATTAATATTGCTATGTACTATACAAAGCAAACTTGAGATATATGTGATGTGTGTGGGTATGTGTTATTATTTTCCTTGTTTTGCATTTGTAACAGTAGTGCTTTAAAAATGCAGGTGCAATGAAAGTGTGCTGTTGCTGAGTGTGTACAATCGGTTTAATAATATACTTACTTGCTCATTGGAGGACAAGCAGTTATAAAGACTAATTAATTCTGGTATCAAGAAAAGTCATGTAAATATTTCCTTCCCAAACCTAGGATAAAGTGAATAGCAAATGCTAGTAAAAGATCTCTTTATAATGGCACAGAGCAGTGTTCAGAGTTTAAATAACAACTACAGAATAGGTATATTATGCGAATTAAAACTATTCCATTCAGGATACATCTGAAAGGATAGATGTAATAAAGCCTCTTGGACTTCGAGTTATCTTACAGCTGCTAAATCAAAGCTACGTGAGTTCCCTGTGTACAAGTCTATCATATTCTTCTCATATGTCCACATGCCACGTGTTACTATTATTGTATTTCCAAACTTTGAATTATCAACAAGGGATCCAACATTCCATGAAATTTGAATGCAGATATGATCTTTATGTAAAGGTCCACAGTTATGTCAGGGCACTGTGATCTAACTAGGTCCCATAAAATTTGATAGAGGAAAACATCTGGGTTTGGTGTGTATTGCTTTTCTATTGTCTGTAAAGAATTATGTTCAAGCGTTCTGATTTAGCTTTTGAATGAAATTTATCTCTTGTATTACAAGTTAGAGGATCCGAGTTTTCTCTCTTGAACAAATGCTTTTTCTGCCTCTGCTAGCCTTAAAGGGCAAGGAGAACTACTTGCCAGGAATAATCATGGATGTCACAGGCTTCTATTTCTCAACCACATGTTTACTCTCATCCTCATAAATTGAGGCTGCCTGAAATTCATGCTTAGCTAAACCTCTGGACTTTCAGACCAAGTGAATTGGGATTTATTTAAAAAACAATAATGCCAATTCAGACTAAACACAAATAATGGTAATTCCATTAACTCACCTGCTGATGGTTAGAATCTCCTCTGAGGCAAATCAAACCCAATTGCACTAGGAAAGCATATTTCCATTCTGTCACAAAGACTATGCTGACTTTGAGCTGATCCATGTATTCCTTGAGCACATTGTTAAGCTCTGTGTTTCTTTCTTCTGAACTTGGTATTGAAGAACCAGTGGCAACATCATGGTTACCAAGGGCACTGCTTAGAAGGTATAAATGGTTGAAATGACTTACTTTCCCTCCTACAGAATTGTACCATGATTCTTCTCCAAGACTACAGACCACTTGGAGGATGTGCTTACCGTATTTTTCGCTCCATAGGACGCACCTGACCATAAGACTCACCGCATTTTTAGAGGGGGAAAACCGTAATAGTATACTTCTTCCTGCTTTCCTGCTTGAGAGAGAGAGAGAGAGAGAGATATGGGTAGTCCAGCCGTTTGCGAGCGGCTGCGGCTCCCGGGAGTCTGGGGGGAGTGCTGGGAGTCGCTCCCAAATGGATGAACTGGGTGTCGGAGGAAGCTGAGAGCCACCGTTTGCGAGCAGC
>JANHFO010000657.1:11951-44677 GCA_032468095.1 Pareas carinatus
CGCAAATGGATGGAATGGATGGCGGGGGAAGCCAGGAGCTGCAGCCGCTCGCAAACAGCTCCCGGCTCCCTCCCCCACACCCAGTCCATCCATTTGCGAGCGGCTCCCAGCTCTATATTCGCACCATAAGACGCAGACACTCCCCCCCCTTTTTTGGGGGGAAAAAGTGCATCTTATGGTGCGAAAAATACGGCAATTGTTTGTTCATTCACTATATGTTTATTTTAAAAAGTTTTATTTTTATCTGATTCTTGATACAACCATAATATTTGCAAAGGGAACATTATTTTCCTGTATAATCCTTGATCCATTCCAGTGATTTCAAACTTGTCAACTTTAAGATATCTGGTTTTCTGACATGCTGACTGGAGAATTCTTGAGATTGGAGTCCACATGTCTTAAAGTTGTCAAGTTTGAAAAACTCTGTTCTAGCCCATCAAGTCAGCTTTGTTGTTCGGCATCAGGAATACTTCCCTTTTTCTCTCAATGTTCATTACTTCAGCAGAGTTTCCTACTCCCTTTCAAAATAAATGATCCAATCATGGCCAAACAAAGGGATGTTTTTAAAAAAATAAATAAACAGAAATTACTGCAAGGATATACCTTATCATTCCAGCTTTGCACTAATAAAGCCAGTAAGGATAAGAAATTTGATCAGAAGCCATAATGGGGCATATTAAAGAACGCACTGACCCAGCTATGTTTTTCCTTCTTCTTGGTGATGTCTGCATGATGTCACTGTGCTAAACTTTCTTTCCTCCCTGCCATTGTCTTTGGATTTTGAAGACTAAGAAAAATATCATGTAGACCTAGATAAAGCAACCACAGAGAAATTTATGGTCTGCTCAAAATGGTATATAAGCCTAGGAACCCCAGATTAGTATCTTTGGCTACTTTAGGACATAAAGAAGGTTTTCAGCACTAGTAGTAATGTTGATGAAATCAACAGGAATACAATAAATCCAGACTTCAGGCAGACAGCATGGCGGCGAGGCAGTAGGCTCGGGACGCTCCCAGGCCAAACTGCCTGACAGCTTATAGTTTGGGTCAGTTCCAATTCAGGAGCCGGCCCTAAAGTTGCCCCGGAGAGGCAACAAAGAGAGGGGATGTTCCACAGTCCCAGGGGAGATGGCAACCACCCTGAGACTGGGAAAAGACCCCTCAGAAGATCTGCAATGCTTCACTGCGATCATTGCAGCATTTAGCTGCAGACAAGCCGCAAAGTAGAAATGGAGCAACTTGGAAGCAAGTCACCAAAATAAGCTCCAAATCAACAGCTAGCCCCCCCTGGGTGAGTTACTAAAATTTTACTCCAAAAAAACTATCCTACCTGATTAAAAAGAAGATTTAAAAAGACCTGATGCCCAAAAGAAGGGAAAAAATGGTGACTGAATACAGAAGGGGTTACATATATATATATATATATTGGACTGAAATAAAGAGTCTAGAAAGGTGAAAATAACTTTTTACTTATATTAAAATTTAAAATATATTATTTCCATATCGTAAGACTGGAAATTCCTAAGGTGTTGGTGGATGCTTTTTATAGAAGTTAAACTTGGTGGTGAAGTGAAAGTGGGAGAAAGCCTGACCTTGAGAAAACAACTGTGAACTGTTTATTAAGATAATAAAAGAAACATTTGGACTTACATAGAAATGAAACTCCAAAATCTGCTGTAAAACAAGGGAAGTATTAAGAAGGACTTATAAAAAATAATAATGACAACAAAAATGACAAAATGTATACAGATGTTAATGACACTTATGAAGTCACAAGAAGCCAATTTTAAAGAGATTTTACAAAAGCTGGATGACAGATATATATTAAAGCCAAAAGAAAAAGACAGAATTAAAGAAAAGTTGGATGATTGTAGTATGGATGATAACCACATTGACAAATTTAAAAGAACAGAAGAAAAACAACAGACTGTTGGAGATGTGATTATACTTCAGAGTAAAAAATTGAATTATCCCCCAAAAGCTCAAAGGATGATCAAGGAAAGGTGAAAGGACTTAAAATGAAGAGTATTAACCACCCCTATGAGTGCAACGACAAGTGCAGTTGGACAAAGAAGCAAACAAAGAGAAGGAATGTACAAACCAGTTTGAAAGAAATATAAAATCCCAATAGAATGATTTGAGAGACCTTGGAGGAAAATAAGAAAGGAGAAGAGGAGGAGACTGGGGAATACAGACACAACACTGGAGAAAAAAGAGATTTGGACATGGAAGATAGGGAAAAAATTTGGACAGATAAGAATATCATAAATGAGGAACTGAACATGAAAAGCAGAATTTTATTGGTAATTAGGACATAAGTGATTAATTAAATAACTAAAATGCTTTATAGATTAAAATGGTAAGTTTGATTGTTAGTGATTTATATAGGATGTTTTACAAAAAGAGAATACATATAATGCTTAAGATGTTTTAATATGGATTTGATGTTTGAAATAGGTTTAACAGAAAAATGATAAATTGGCTATTGTGCTGTGGTACACAGAAGAATTTACAGATAAGAATATTGTAAATGAGGAATTCAATATGAAAGCTAGAATCTTATTGGCAAATTAGGATATTAGTGAGTAATTACATGATCAAAAATGTTATATAGAATAAAATGATATGTTTGATATTGTGTAGTGATTTATATTGGGTGTTTTATAAAAGGAAAAGATACTTAATGCTTAAATGATAATTTTGTTATTGTGTCATGATGTTCAAAATTGATCATGAGAATTGAATATAAAAGGAGAATATAGTTAATGCTTAAGACATTTTATGTTTGAAATAGGTTTAATAGAAAAATGATAATTTGTTTTATATACAGGATGATGTATAAGATTTGAAAATATTTTGAATGTTTATGATGTTTAAATTGTACTAGGAGGACGGGATAAGAGATTAAATGAATAGAAAACTGAGAAATTGAGGAATTTAAGAAGCTTCAAATTGGTTTGCTATTTTAAGGTAAAGAAGAACAATGGGGAACTAAATGAAAAACTAAAAGAGCAGAGATATGATAAGGAAATAATAACAGAGAAACATCTAGGATATTCAAAAGTAAATCTAACACAAATTTTGCAAAAGTGAAGTAAAACTGATAGAATTACAATCTAGACTAGCATTAGTAAATCAGGATATGGCTGAGGCGAACATTTATATAAATGAAAAAATTGCTTTTTTATAAAATGTGAACTTAAATATTTAATGGAAGAGGGAAAGAATAGGTGTAAAAGCTTATGAACATGATTTAATAAGTACTGATGAATGATAGATAATATGTTTATTCAGTTGGCAGATGCTGATTGGAATATTGAATTATGGGCTTTTATGCTTTTTGTGTTTGTTTCTTGTTTGTTGTTGAAAATAATAAAAAAGTTTCAAAAAAGGAATACAATAAATCCTAGAGTTTTAAATAGAATGAGATTGAAAATTAGTTAATTTGGATAGCCCATATGCATTTATGACAGTCTATTATATATATATAAATAGCATATGGAAATGTTCCCTTTCACACCCATATCCAAATTTCTCAGAATTTTGAACAGATTCCTTCTACATTCTTTATTATTTTAAAACTCTCTAAAAATATGAGTATTCTTTACCTTTAATGTTCAGTTTATAATACCTCTTCAAGCAAAGAGGAGGGAAAGCTCTTTGATGTTCAGAATTAAAGCCTCTCCTTTTTCTCTGCAGACACCTGCATAATAATCAGATCCAGCACTTGGGAATACATGGTTTTGAAGGACTCCATAATCTGGAAACTCTGTGAGTTGCTGGATTTTCTTTGTGCTTTTACTATTTTTATACACGATTTTATGGTTCCTATGCTATTTATTTATTTTCGAATAGTTGTTTGATTATGTGCCAGCAACTTAATGTTGATTCTTGGAGACCATATACATTTTCTCCAGAGCAATCTGAGCCCAGCCTGGTCTTTCAGATATTCTATAAGGATACTCGTCATTACAGTAACTGAGACTATTAATCTTGCTGATGATCGTTCTCTTTATTGTTCTTTCTATCTTTCCCAGCATTGCAGATTTCTCAGGGAAGATAATGTATCCAAACTTTGATAATTTGTGTCTTGAGTGAGAATCCAGGTTAATTTGTTCTATGATGCACATTTTGTTTGTTTCTTGGTATTCTCAGAAATCCTTTCCAACAAAGCATAAAAGTGTTGATACACTTCTTACCTTGTTTCTTAAAAGTTCATTTTTCACTTCTGTACAGTATTACAAGGGAAACCATTGCTTGCATGATTCTGAGCCTTGTAGGAATTAACACATCACAGCATCTGAACATCCTTTCCAAGGTCTTCATGGCTCTCTATCAAATGTTAGTCTGCAACATATTGCTTGACTGGTTCCCGTATTCATGCAAAATCTTTATAGAAAACAGGAAGCCACAATCTGATGAAATATGGTACAACAGACTGGTTCTAGTTTGGCAAATGAGTTAAACATAACTATACACTCAGTTCGTATGTTGTTCAATATAAATGTTGAATATATATCAAGGGAGACTGAATTTAAAGAAAATGAGCATGATTTTAAATTGCAAAGCTAAGAGAAAATTGGGGGGGGAGAAATGTAAAGGGGCTTGGAACTCTTATGACCGTCATCTGTCTGTTAGGATCATATCATTTCAAAAACAGAACAGAATAGGATACATCTGGAGTAGCAGGAGAAGCTGGTAAAAGAAAGATGGAATTTTTAAAAAGAACCAAATCTAACCAAATCTCTGCAGAGAAAAATCCTCCATAGATCCATATGGAATAGGTAGCTTGGCACCCATTCAGAACGTTGCCTGCTGTTCCAGTCGAAGTCCACTCCCTCTTCCTGTCGCATGACCGAGGGTAGAGCTGCAAATCACAGGTCGGAAATAATTCCAGAAATGATCTGCAGGCTTTGTATATCTTTTCTACTATTGCTACCTAACAATTCTATCATCAGGAGGCCAATAGAGCTGCTTGCTTTTATTAAAAATTATATAATAAAACAATTACTCATTTTGAGTACTTCCAGAAATTTTGTACCTTATCTGGTTATGAACCCCTGTAAAGCAAATTAGGTTTCAATCATATAGAACTTTGAGGGGGATATCAGGAGACATAGAATCTTATTTCCCACATCAAGTATGGAAAAGGAGTCTCCATCTGAAGATACCATATCTTGAATATTTTCTCAACCTGCAGAACAGTCTATCATCATTCTATCTTCCTCAATTCATGAATGTCAACCTGAGGACAGGTGATTAGTGGAATGGACTGTAGCTTTCCTAGGGGTATTGGGGAAGCCCATGAATATACAGGATCTCCAGTCATCCTGGATTTCAAAAAAAATATCTGAAATTAACTCCTGATCTACTCTGGGCCTAGAGTTGCTTTAAACATTTCAAAGAAGGGAATGCATCAAAACAAAAGCCTAAGGAGTGGAAAGGGCAGAATGTGGAAATGCCACACACCATTCATCCTTCCTGCTAGACTTGTCCTGCCAGGACTTTAATCTATCAGAGACTCTAGGGTTGGAATTCTTTCTTTAGGGATTATTCTGGTATTGTAGGAATCCCTGCAGTAAAGACATTCATTTTTAGGCATACTTGTTGCATTCAATCTGAAAGTATATACTTTAGCTTTGGGTTTTTTAAAAATATATATATGGGGTTGTGTCCTAATGTGTTACAGAAGGAAGCAGATGCTGGAAGGTAGAGCAGCAGTGCCAGATTGCAATAAGGTCCCTTTCCCACCAAGCATTGCAATTGTGCAACTGAACGGCAAGGTATTTCCCCTATGGCAAACCTTGCCACCAAATCATCATCTTTCATGGGAGACAACAGGAAGAAAGAAGGGAACCTCCGTACCTGTTGTCTTTCATGTGGTTTGGCACCTTTTCTCTGGAAGTCATTAGGGAGCCTAGCCAGTTTATCTAGGGAAAGAAGACAATACATGCAAAGAAAAAAGTGCATTGCCCAAGGGTGTAATGGTCACAAAGCTAAGCTTTATTCTGGGAAGTTAATTGATTTAAACATGTTTTTGAAATTACCTGCCACAATTTCTACCAGAATTGACATTAAATCACAGAGTTGAAGCTATCAGGTGAAATGGTGCGGAAACAACGAAGCAGAGGAAGGGAGAAACCAAATCTACGGGTGTAGTAACAATGATCATGTGGCATGGAGAAAATGAGAAATAGGTGTTCCAGGAACAGAGGAGCATCTGTTAATAGAAATGGAAGAAAGAACTGTAAAAAATACCAAGAAGAGAACATTTCAGCAAAAAAGGGGGGGAAAGCATTTAAAAATTAAGACGGCAAATAAGAAACAACAGATGGAGAAACTGCTCTTCGACTGATTATAAATTGGTGCACAAATATATTGAAACAGCTGCACTTCTAAACAAACAATTCTCATCAGAAAGTAAAGAACATAGGAAGTTGCTCCCTTTTACAGAGTCAGAACCTTAATCCATTAGACAAGGATTGCTGACAAATTTGGTAAACTGCAGAGATTTGCCAGCTGCTCTCTGGAGACTACAAAGATTGAATCTAGAAACTTCAACATTTCAGACATTGTTCTGTATGCTCTATCAAAAAGCTATAGCCCCTCACAATACCATCTACTATTTTTTGCATAAGAAAAACTGAAAAACATTGTGTAGTTTGTTTTCCTTTTTTAAAAAAAATTAAAAACCTCCTTACATTTTAAATCAATGGCTATGTAAACTCCAATCCAATATTTTAAACTGCAGCTCAGACAGAGTGTTATCTCTTCCTCTTCTAGGTTCTCAATGAGCAGAGAAATAAGACAGAATGAAAAGACCCCCAATTCCTAACTTAAGGAATTTCTATTCCAGACTGTGTCTAACCTGGTACCGTGCCAGCTAGTTAGTATATCATAAGACTAGAAACTTAATACTTCCGAAGAAAGGAAAAATAGGAAAGCCTATCTTAATCAATTCTGCTAAAATCCAGCATGTGATAACAAGTTGCACTTCCCATTAAGTCAGATACACACTGAAAAACTATAATAATAATGTGGGTGCTTCCCTTCTCACTCAAAGCTGAGATAATAAAATTTCAGAATGATATGACAAAGTAGAAGACTTACGTATTCTGACAATCCCATTAAACTGATAATTTGATTTTAATTTTATTGCATGCCACAGGCAATAAAAGAAAGTTTTCCTCTCTTATTACACTAGAATCTGAGATCATCCAATTAAGTGAATACTTGAAAGTCATGACAGCTCCAAAGAAATATTTCTTCCTATCACACATAATTAAACTATGATATTATGTTGCTATCACAACATAATATTACATTCACCAGTGTGAATAGCTTTAAACAAAAAACTTTAAAAGCTCATGTCAATCTATAGGCAATAATTATATTGGCTATATTTACTCCAGGATCAGAAGCAAACTGTCCCCAAATGCTAAAAAGGTGAAGAATAAGAATGGAAGACTGTATTACTGCCATGTCCTCTTAGATACTTCCCATAAGTGTGCAATTTGAGGGCATTTGGCCTCATCAAAAGCAACTTTTAAATTAATAAATTTATTTTCTACCCCAGAAAGTTCAAGGGCCTTTTTTGGATAATTAGAATATTTTAAACATATGTATATATACATATGTATCTTAATTACATTCCTATACGTATTTATTTGAGAATAAATCTCATTGCCTATGGTACAATTTATTTCTGATTTAAAACATATAGAACTATGCAGTTAACATATAACATTATGTGAATTAGTAAAGAAAATATGTTAACATTAAGATAAGAACATATAAATGTAAATTGGAGACATTGGATTGTAAGGATGAGAAATAAGTAACAAACAAATTTTAATAAGTTTAACTCAGTTTAAAAACAATGATGATTTCAAGATTTTTGTGCAGAAACAAGAGAAATGTTTTAGGAGAAAAAAACAGAAGGTAAATATCTTTGTAATTAAGAAGTAGCAATCCATGGACAGTGAAAAGGCAGGCTGAATCGAAGCATAAATTTACATCCCCTCTGCCTCCACCAGTAATACAATTTAGAAAATTGTGTCTCTGATAAACATACATATTTATTTTATCCTTTATTTATTAAACATGTTTCCATCTTGTTGCAATCAAAAAGACCCTCAGTGGTTTACATAGGATAAATACTACAGTTAAAACATCCATGGTGCAGTCTAAAAATCTGACAATCATAAATAAAAACAATAACAGTGAGCAACATTAAGCAAAAGTCACAGAAATTACACAAAAGTAGAAAACAGAAAATAAAGATGGCAACATGGGAAGGCCCTCCACAACAGCTTGGTTTTCAAGTTTTCAAAGAATCAGCAAAGGTGCCAGCCTTATCTCCAGAGGGAGCCATTGCAGAATGCCCACTTTGACATAGAGAAGCTATTCTCCTTGCTTTAGCCCCCCCCCTCCTACACACTCACACACACACACACACAAACCTCCTCTAGAAGTGAAGGATTTGTAGTAGCCTCTCCCAAGGAGATCTAACCAGACAGGCCAATACTGGCTAGAATAAGTGATTCTGCAAATATCCAGGTGCCAAGCCATGAAGAGTTTTATATGTAGACCCAAACCAGCACCAGATTCTCCACAGCACATTTTTGCAGAATCTTTAACTTGTTATGTTGGCCTCTTATTTGGTCTTTGAGGCTTGTTCCACATAATCATAATCTTCTTCTTGTTTCTGAGAGCGTAATTCCAAACTTTTTTTTAATATGATGAAGATGATAAAAAAGATGAGGAAGAGTAACCCTAAATACTGTGACGGCCACCCCCAAAATGCAAGTATAGTTTTTGAACAGTTAGTTGTATATATTTATTTTGAGTAAATTTTGCATTGTAGGATTATTTGCACTGTGTTCTGAATATTGTGTTCCCTGTGTTGTGAATTTTATTTGCAACTTCTTGTAATAAAAACATACTACTAAGTATTGTCAAAATATCCTCAAGTAATTGCTATGGATGATTTCCCCACTTGAATCCAACCACAGCACAAATATGTTCAGGCAACATATTTCTCCTGCGATACCCCCATGAATTTATTTATTAATTTATAAGCCACTTCCACTCTATGTGAAGTACAGTAAATTAAAAATTACACTGAATAAAAAGAAAGAAAGCCGGTAAGCTAGCAATAAGAGCAAAATATTAAACATTTTGTTAGGAAACACCATAGTTACATAAAAAGCCAAAATATCTAATATCAAATCCTTTTGTAAAAGATTGCTCTTTGTTGTTATATCATTCCTTGCCTTAAATCATCATTTAAATTTGCTGGAGTTAAAGCAGGATTTTTCTCCTTATACTGACACTCTCCAAAATAGCTTAAATCTAAATAAAGTAACTTACATTTTCTCAACTATTATTTTAGAAAAAAGTTAGGTGACTGTCCTGATTTGAAGCAGACACGTGTCATGAAAGTAGGATCAGTACTGACAATGACAATGAGGACAGACCAAATGCCATGCCTAAATGGGAATGAGGTGGAAATTGTCATAATCCATGGGAAAGACCTTGAGACATGGCGCGAAAAGATGCTCCCTAGGGAAAGATCAGGTAAGAGACACCACAACCCACAGCTGGATAATGGGCAGGAAAAGAAGGACAGAAGGGGGACTCTCCCTAGTTTCTCAGAATGTAAAGGAGGTTTGTGCTTTCATATTTTCAAATTTTGGCTAACAAAAATAGAATTAGTTTACCTGGTTGTGCTTCCTGTCTAGCCTACCTCGTAAGACTGACAGAAATGTCCCTATGCCAGCATGTTTCTACAGAAGCCCACGAGAATCTCCTATAATACTCATAAATCCTAGTCACCATTAACCATTACAGGCCACAACTTGGACATCAAAATAAAGTACTTTCCGATTCTCTTTGAGCTCATAGAATCAAAGCTCTTGTCTATGATATGAAATGAAAAGAGCATTTAAAAACACCTAGCAACATGAAGAAAGCGTGCATCTGTCCCACGCAGCATACAAAATCGGGTTTGAGAAATGGCAGACCCTCTACTGCTCCCACCCCACCCCAGCAAGGATTGCTGTTCAAATGAGACACACACCAACATACCTGAGAATAAATTACATAATAGGTTTGTCATGGGTTGCTTATGGCTTCTATTACAATTATGGTGTTAGCACTATGTGATTTGGCGCGATTACCCAAATAAGCTGTGGGGAAAGCTGGCTGTGAAGACAAAGAGAACATTTTGTTTTTGAACAATTAATCTATTTCTAAAAAGTTGCATACTTGAGGTATTTCATGCCTGGAGCCCTGGCAATCTTCAGGTGTGCAGTTTGAAGACCCGTTTACGTAAGCAGTCCTAAAGCAAATAATGAAATATAAAACTGGGTGGTATGGCAGGATTCCCTACTGATTTCTTGATCAGGGTTTTTATTGCTTAAGAATTGACTTTTGGTTGGAGCCAGAGGTATCATATATGCAAGGTTCTTGCCAGGAAGCCTCCAGCAAGATGCTTTCTGGGCGGAGTCATATAGATGTCTCAATTCTCCTCTTTCCAATTATTTCTCTCTTCCCATTTTCAGCATCTTTGTCTTTGCCTCTTCTTCCTTTCATTCTTTCCACATTTACAACAGGTCATGCTTTACTTTTATTTCTAACTTTCAAAAGTATTTTAATCTATTGCGGGAAGAAGAGAGAAAAACAAAGGGGAAGAACATACCTCTGATTATTTTGTTCAGAAAAATTGTGGTGTCGGAGATGACCAGGCTGAGCCTGAGGGAGGGGTCAAGCATGTCATCAAGCTCAAGTCCCTTCCTACCCACAAGAGATCTAAGTCTAGCCCACCCTGAATTCCATTGACTCTTATCTACCATCAATTTGTTTTGACCATTAGTAGTTCAGATTCTTGTAGAGAATGTTAGCATGAGATAAATCTGTATTCACTTGAACCACCTTGACACCTGATTTCCTGCGCTTGACATTTAATAGCTATGAACTCTCACCAGCAATAAATGAACTTAAAATTGCCTTCTCTATTCACATAGAAATATTCAGGATTTCATACAAACATTCCGAGCATTTCTGCCCCAACCAAAAACATCTAATTAATATATCATCAAAGAGTCATAAGAAGTCAACTTTATAAAATGGTATCAGTAAGGATTTGACCAACAATGACTCTGTTAGACACTAAGAGACAATAAAATGAATTGAGTACTATGATCCATGCAAAACCACTCCGCATACATAATTCTGTCACTTCATTCCATATGATTAATTTCATAGTTGATTTCTGAATAACTATAATTCTGCTTGTTTTTTCTTGCATTCAGAGCCTTCTTTTAGAGTCTTGCATCTGTAGAGTGAAGGACCCCCAAGAGAGTCCAGCTCCCAGAAGTTTATTTTCAACTTGTTAAATAAATTCAATCAAAATTGAAAACACATGAAATTCAGAAGCTTCCTCATCTGAGACTCCAAGGAAGTATTACAGAAAAGAGCTTAGTGTGAGGGAATGCCTGGAGAAACAGACAGAGGAGACAGCTTTGATCCTGTGAAATGATACTAACACCTTTTTGGAAGCAGGGTAGGTTTTTGTTCAAGATCTGAGTCAAATATGAAGAGAGAACAGGCCCTGATTAATAAAGGCTGCAATAGTTGCCTTGTAGAGAAATGGTTGACATCTACAGCAGTGGCCGCCAACCCTTTTGACCTCAGGGACCACTAAATTCATAATTTTAAATTCCACGGACCACTAATATGACTTTTTAAAAAGATACATTTGTAAAATAATGATCAGAGAACATTAATTTAAAAGGCATCTTATTTAATTATAACAAAATCATAAATTCTTATTTAATCACAACAAAATCTTTAAAGGTGGTTTAATTGTAGCAAAATTATTAAAGTTAATTTAATTATTACAAAATAATTGAAGTTTCTTTAAATATTATACATTTAGTGTGATATTTATTCCTGCTTGAGAGAGAGAGAGACAGAGAGAGACAGAAGACAGACAGACAGAATGAGAGACAGAGAGACAGAATTAATGAGAGAGAGAGAGAGAGAAAGAAAACGAGAAAGACACACACACATACACATACACACAGGAACCATACAACTCTACAAAAAATTCAAATAATCTCCAGATTTTTCTATGGACCACCAAAATTTTCTCGCAGCTCACTGGTGGGCTCTGGCCCACAGGTTGGCGACCACTGATCTACAGAACAGAATACCATCACAGTCTTTTGAGGGATAAATATTACTATTGTAGAAAACCTGTGCCTCTTGTTCCAATGCAACTGCCAAAGTAATATATCTGCCTCTCAAATACTTTAATATTATGACCTATTTCACAGGTAATTCCTTTTGAATTGTGACCAGTAATATATAGCATGCTCATCCTCCCGTTTGGCTTCTTTGACTAGCAGACAACACTAATCAAAACAGGCGGCTTTGTCCTGATTTGTTGAACATAAACAGATTGAGACAGGGATCCCTGCCTGGCTGGATTTTGTCCTAACAGTCCTGTATGATAAGCCAGAAGTTGGGCTAGGATTACAGTTATGACTTACTAGTAGAAAATACATCGCTAAATTAAAATATGAATAGAGAATATTTCTACCCAATAATTCTTTGCCATTTTGAAACCAGTTCTAGACTTTTGCATTCCTATAACACTGATTATATTCTGAAGCTGTAAAAAAAACCCACCTTTCTTTGAAACTCCATGATTTTGTGGAGTTTGCACATAGTTTATTATCCTTCGATGTTTATAAGAACTCCGGCCCCTCCAGGGCTTCAACCATTTAGCAGTTCTTTCAAGGAAAAAAACTCTTTGCCGTTCTCTTTCATAGCAGCTGCTTGATGCGTTTCATTTCATTTTACTTGCAATTCAGCTTGACAAATGTGCACAATGTGTTGCAAGGAAGCCATGGGATACAGGATATTCATTTCATTTTTATTGTTGGTGGAATGGAGGTGTGGTAAACCAGTGGTTCTTTCTTCCTTGTTCTCAGCACTGCAATCTTAATTGAAAGGGAACCTGGTAATGGATCATCTTTGACTACTTTTAAGGAACTGGAGAATGGAAATGGTGGCAGTGTGAAGAGTTGTCATGATTAATATTCCTGCTGAGAATATGGTAGAAGTAGTCACTTGTTCAACCACGATAAGACAAAATTCGGGCTTACTGTGATGTGTGCAAATTCCTCATCCTCACCATATTTTAGCCAGTGAAGTTTTACAAAACCGAGTTTGATTTTGTCCATGGATGTTCCATTCTTAGTTTTCTTGTTTGTTGTTTACTCTATGTACACAGTATTGTACTCTCTCTTATTGTTTGCAATATTTGGAAGCTGACCCTTTTATCACTCCCCCCAAAAGCATGCATGCTCTTAATAGTTCCAGCAAGACTCAGGAAACCAGTCAAAACAACTTAGGGGGGAAATAGCCAGCAGTACAAAAATAATGTTGTGTGGAAAGGCTGGAAGTACGAAGGAGCCCTTTTTTTGGTCTGGGATAGTCACAGAGCGTCAATGACAGCTTAAATTTCTGGAAGGAACTTAGAACAGGATAAAAACAAACAGACAAGTTCCAGGCCTAGTGTCTGATCTCATGGCATCAGTAGTTTATTAGCTGCAAATGTGTGGTGTTTTATGGAAGAAGTGATGATTCCATTCCATGCAGTTTCATCTTGGCTTCCTATGCAGAACCACTGGCTTCTAATAGGCCAAACACTAAGTTGAAACTTTCACCATCCCTTGCTCCCTTTCTGATTTCTTATTTTATTTTTCCTTTTTTATGCCTCCTCACAAGTTATTATTAGACTCTAGCTGTGTGTTGTTGGTTCAAGGTAATAACTCTTGCAGCCTAAACCAGCAATCACCATTTTGCTACTGCCAATTTACTTTTACTCTTAAGTAAACACAGATTCGTGTTCTAAATATGAGTCCATGGAAGTTTTCCAGAGCAATAACAACTTCAGTTGGCATATTACTTTTCCAGGAGAAAGGGAGAATGTTAAAAGTTCCAACTTTAAAAGATATACTAGGTGCAAAACCTAACTGGACAGCTGTAAATTTGCATAGTAGTTTATGATCATTCCTCTCATACCCATTTCTCATTATTTTTGGCATCATCACTGAGCTCCAGAAGACTGTTAGTACGGATAGTAATAGTATCTTTTCATATGTTCTGTTTTTTTTATTTCTGATTTGTGTTGACTGGATAAGGAAAAAATAAAATTTTCTTTTGGTGGCTTGAGGCAGGATTCCAGAATTCCTCAGTTTTCTCTTCTTGTTTTATTTTATTCTTTGATTTTGCTAATGAAAGAGGTCTGTGTATTCAACGCAAGAAATCAGGAGACTGTGCGTTGATAAAGGAAAATACTTGTAGTGCAGGGTTGAGATGAGGCGTCCTTGGTGTTCTCTGAGCTTGATTGTGCTTTTGCAGATGTTTCATTACCCCAACTAGATAATATCATCAGTTACCTGGTATAGATAATGAAACGTCTGCAAAAACACAACCTAGACCAGAGAGCACTAAGGAGGCCCCAACGGTGTGAATTCTAGTCCCACATTAGGCATGAAAGTCAGCTAGGTGACTTTGACTCATTCAGTCCAAGTGTCAGTCTCTGTGGAAAAGGGAGGAGGAGGAAGAAGTATCGGGTAAGTTTACCATCTTGAGTTACCGTATTTATTTTTTAAAACAAATTAAGATGTCAGGTGACAATTATTGAACAAAACTCAGAATTTGATCATTTGATATCTTGTTTGCATAAATTGGATTTTAACTCCCATAATTCCTCGATAACTAACTTAAATAATATCACACCTACCATCTAGTTGATATCTATCATAATCAAATCAGTCACCTTTCAAACTGAAGTCAGCACCGGCCAGAGATCAAATTGTATTTTCCTAACAACAGCATAATAGAGGTTTGAAGAAACAGTATCTGCACAATAGAAATCAGAGTCTGAAATGTAGAGCTACTAACAATGAGCCTATATTGATATAAATGAAATCTTGAAATGGTGATGCAGCTAAGTTCCCAATTCTATCTAGAAATCTCCCACTGTGGATTTCTTAATTGTTCATTTACATATCAGCTTTGGATGTTCATGGATCAACAAAAGGCTAATCAGTTCTGGGTTTATTGAAATATTTTAGTAATTTGTTATAGAAAGTGAGGAAATTTTGTTCTCAATTGTTCAATAATATCAACAGCAAGCATAGATTTTTCTATATCCTTACCTCCACTATTAAACTATTGAAACAAAGAAAATGTCATTAGATAAACAGGATTTGATTTTTCTGGAGGGGAAACCCTATACATTTAGTTATGATTCCTCGGTTGGGTATCAGCTTAGAGGTACTTTCTTCTTTTGCTTGAATTATCTGTGTCTTACCTGTGAACCATGGTTTTTAATCTACTGCCATTGCATGGACCTAGGGGTTGTAGTAAAAAAGCAAATGAGAGCTCACAGTTTGAAAAAGTCTACTTGTACAGCCTGAAGGAATTAACCAACCTAGAACAGTGTCTCTTTCAGTAATATTATGAAATATGGGGAATAACCTGCCAAAGTTAACATCCTGCATGTTGCATGATATTACATTGCTGCCATTGGCAATATATTTCAGTTTAAACATTTATTTAATAGCCTAAGGTATCTTTATTTCAGCCCATAAATAACTCAATATTGTTGCTGTTGTTATTGCACACAATGACCTTGTGAAGTCATCAGTTCCACAGTAGTACTACAGAGAGATGTCCCTGGCACAGTCTTCAGTGGCAAGGCTTACTGTGAGTAACCTCCCATAAAATTATCTTCTCCAGATGTTTCTAGAGTCTTCACAGATTGGTAATTCAGTACATCTGGAAGACAAAAATTTGGAGATGACTGACATAGAGCAAATACTAAAGACCTGAGGATAGTCAGAGTATTATAAAACTGAGGAAACTGTTTCATTCAGATTTGCGCTATAATAATCCTTTTTCCTAGAAATTATCTTGAAAAACATTTTTAAAATGATAAAATTCTTAAGTGTAGCCAACTACTATAACAAGAAATAATATTATCATCCCAGAAAGTAAATATGAAAGAAATGCAGGTTTTGGTTCCTCATTAGTGAAAGAAACACTATTTATGGTAGTTGCTTCTCAAATTCTGTTTCACATACACTGAAATGCATTCTGTATCTAAGCCTTAGCAAGTAATCAAATTAAGACTTTTTTCCTGCCTAAAAGTATTTCCTCTCTGGGTCTCTGTTGTACCTATGTCATTTTTCTTTCATCTTTTTAAATGATATGTTGGTCTTCTCTGTGTCAATATTCCTCCAGCACTAACATTTCTTTCCTTCCATTCTGCAGTTGTATCCATTCAACTTTCTTTGAGTGCACATGCTTAAACCACAAATGTGTCATAAATAGCATTCTTATTTTGCACTACCTAACATTAATATTTGTAAGAGTAATCTGTGAGAAAGATATTTCATAGTGCAAACAGATTGTTTGTCTCTGGTATAATTTAATTTTGTCAAGAAATGCATTTGCAGACTAAATTCAGTGATGGCTCCTCTTTCTACAGAGATCTACTTAAAATGCAATGCATACTATCTGAGTCAAGCAGAGACCTTATTCAGATTTGCTCTCAACATCGCAAAGAATGCCAGTATGCATAGAGGAAGAACTATTCCTGTAGGTACATGTAGTCTGCTAGAAAGGCAAGCCAAAATTACAATCATCAATTTTTTTTAATGGTGTTGCATCAGAGTACTTTAAGAGGAAGTACAAAAACACAAAAAAGAGGCGTTGTTGCTAATTACATTCATTGTCAAGTAATGTGTTGTTTTGTCTACCATTTCTACAATAGATCATAGTGAGGGCTGCCAGTTTCCTTGAATTCACAGAAGAGTTTGCTTAGCATTACTCTCATTATAGAGCTAGATATATGGAAACCTTATCTATTATACATTGACACAACTAGGTAACATCTTCAGTGCTAATGAATCTTGGGTTTATATACGATACTTTGTCTTGCCAGAGGTGATTGGGGTATGATTTTCTCCTTGAGTGGGAACTACTAAGAAAAAAGTCCATACCTCCACCAACCGTGGTAATGTAAGCCACCGTAAATAAACAGAGAACAAACTGGTTATGAATCAGTATTTATTTCCTATCTATCTACCACCTACCTACCTACCTACCTACCTACCTATATGTATATTTGTCTATCTGTCTTTCTTGTGACCTTTTAATATGGCATCAGGCATACTGCATGTAACCAAACAATTTTCTTCATGTTATGATTCCTTACAAGTAATTATAAAAACTTTATCTGAAATGGCACCAATCAAAAATATCAAGAACTTTGGGGATTTGCTTTGTACCAACTTTTTATTCTCATGTAAAGAAAAATAACTTATGTCATAGGGAAGAAATGCCTGGAACTGAAATGGTGCATCCCAAGGAAATTGCAATTATGTGATTTCATAAGCCCAAAGATAAAGATATTATTATGACTTTGATAAGCTTTTATACTACAGGAAACAATATTTTCATTAACCTACTATTTTAATAATAGAATAGTGGGGAAACCTCTCTACAAAAATCTGGATTAATTCAAATCCACAAATGAAGGTATGGATGAATTCTTTAATTACAGAAAAGAAGTGTTAATATCGAGGGCCTTATTGCACACGGATCATATATAATCTCATTTTCTCCTTAAATGTTTAGTGATGCTCATTCATATGATAATATATGATAAATGTATCATTGCTCCAGCATCACTGTCCTTAGAATATCTTTTAGGCAATTTTACATGTTTATGTAGCAACAATTAAAGGTGGGAATATATGAAAAAGTACTGTATTTATCAGAGTTTGGGTATTCTGCCTTTTTCTAAGATCCAGGAACTAGTTCATACACAACATGTCCAATGGGGGTCAACACATTTTTAGGCCTTTATCTCTTTTGGAAAATGTGTTAAATTCCTGTCTGTCAACCAGGTAAGCAAATGATGGGTTATTAGAATGGCAGGTGTATTCTTTACATGTATTTAAAGTTGTCATATATCACTTACTCTGGCAGCAAATACTGAGGCTGTTGTCTTAGCTTCAAGGGTGTTTTTGCTTCTGTCAGGGTGAACAACAAAGAAAGTATAATATTTAAACATACACATAAATTGCCTTCACTGGTCTGTTGTCCTTCAAAAGTGTTGAACTACTGTTCCAAGAATTCTCAGCCAGATGTGTTTTCAACAAACCTGGAAGTTGTCAGACTGAGAAAAAAACATTTTCCTAAATTCCCATTATTTTAAAACAATAATGGGAATAGAATAGGACACTAAAATGTTATGACATTCTGAACACATCTACGAGAAGACCCCAGAAACAATTGTTACGGAGCCAAAAAACCCACAATTTTCCTATGAGATCCTAGGCTGCTTGGACCCAGACCAGTTGATTCTTACAACATCCCTTTGAAAAATCTTATTTTTTTAGTCATGTAACAGAATGAGTCTGGAAAACTCATCTCCTAGTAACTGTTCCTAACCCTTTGCAATATGTTAAACTCTGGTGAGCTTTTCCAAGATTCTTAATGCTGATTTTGACTTTTTCTTCTTCTCAGGGACCTAAATTATAATTTGCTGGTGGAATTCCCAATGGCGATTAAGTCACTCAATAGACTTCAAGAGCTGTAAGACTTTTATTTTCTTCCTGTAGGAATAATGTTCAGATAGATCATTTGGGCTCAACTCTAATGTGGGCAAACTACCGTTCCAAACTTTAATGTGCATTCTTTCACCATTTCTCCATAATTTTGCATGATCATATCCAGCGTGGCAGTAAATGTTTCACAGACATCATTACTGTATTGTAAAAGTTCCATACAATTAATTACCAGCAGGGAATCTACTGTGGACTTTGTTAACAATGGCTTTGACCCCAGCGATGACATGTATACATACTTAT
The DNA here is from genome assembly GCA_032468095.1 of Pareas carinatus. Taxonomy (NCBI): domain Eukaryota; kingdom Metazoa; phylum Chordata; class Lepidosauria; order Squamata; family Pareidae; genus Pareas; species Pareas carinatus. Next base: position 30,914 of record JANHFO010000657.1, read on the forward strand.
AGATCTGGATAGAGCCATTAAAAGCACACAAAACTGACAGGAATATGCTTTCCTTTTTTCTTTTTCCTTGGCTAGTTTTTGCTGTCCCTGCTGTTTTTCTTTTCGCAGAAAAAGTTTTAGGCTTCTAATTATTACTTTCAGTGGAATTTTGTTTTCCACCTCACTGAAATCCATTCATTCTTTTATGACATGGACAATTTGTGACATCTCAAGCAGGATGCATGCATTATAAGTAGATTTTCCAAGGTAAGGTATATCCACATGCTTCCAGTTTCTACATTCCACTCAACTGGAGTACTTCAGTTGCCTTGGTGACATGAAATTACACTGCTTTGAGGACACAGATACAGCCGCTCAAGTTTACATTGTTGACTTCCTTGAACAAAGAGAATGTTTCTTGTGCTTGATAATGCATATTCTAATGGCAGAATTTCTGATTGGCATATGATGCTGGACAATTGCTCTAATTCAGATTTACTAAAAAGTTAACTTTGGTATTTGGTTTACATTTTCGTTCCATGTTTCCATCCCTTAAACTATACACACAAACACACTTATATCATGTAGTGCCTGGAGGTTTAAAACACAACTTTCGTTTTGATGCAGGATACACAAATTGCTTATTTGAGAAATAAAATAAATTATTAATGTGTTTGCATGCTCATGCAGCTGGGAAGCATGATTTATGTCAGCTTCCAGCCATGTGGACTCAGCAAAAGAGAAATCTGTCCATTTGTCCTATTCAATCATTCATACAGCTGTGCAATAAATTTTAATTTTCCTGCTCTGTTTCTTTTAACCATACTAACATTTTTGTTTATTTGTTTGTTTAAAGGGGCTTCCATAACAACAACATCCAAGCTATTCCAGAGAAAGCATTTGCTGGAAATCCTGTACTTCAGATTATGTAAGAAACAGAATCATAAAATTCAGGGCCATTCCTTGATCCCCAGTCCTTCCAATTATACTTACAAGTAGTATCATAAACATCTGTACTAATCCTGATGATGACAGAATGGTGAAATGGTATTCTGATATCACAACCTAAGGTCTGTTTTTTCATACTGAGTGTGCATGAAGGGTGGTGTTTGTGTCGTGAGCATTGCAGTACCTTCATCATTTCCTCCTCCCACCCATGGATATCTCTGTGCATGAAAGGCCCACAGAGGGGAAGGAAGAAAACAGAATAAGATGTGTGTGAGAGAGACAATACCCTCATGCAATGGCTGCCAGTTATGAGATTTGTATTAGGCATCAGAATGCAGGTATTTATTTCCATAATGATGTCACCACGTTCATATTGTCATTTTGGCATCATTGTGCTTTGCTGTGGATACTGTTATATGGGTGAATGTGTTACGCCACTGATTTCTAAGGCATAAAGATATTGCCAATGTCTTCATATTTGACCAAAAATGCATCCTTTGCCTAGTCAGATTTCTATTATGCTAATGAAGCAACCTTGCTGCTCCTATTTGATATCAGATGATAACTCATTGCACATTGCCTACTGATGTTGCTGCATTGCAATCTCCCAGCATTCCTTATTCCTGCAATGCAGGTTGGGACAGCTGTGAGTTTAAACTGAGCAACATCTGGAGAACCATAGTTTCCCCATCCCTGTTCCAAAAAACAATGACCATTTAGGAAAGTGGAAAACTGGAAAATAGCGTTTGCACATCATCTTTAGCAACGCTACCGCACATAAATCTTTGTATCTTCCTATATCTGGAAAAGTACCATTATTCTGCATTGCTTTACCTAAGAACAGCTGTTAAACCAATTATATATCCATTTTCCTGTTTCATTTTTCTACTGGGATAATAAAGGATTATGTGCGTTTAGAAACTGGGGGGGGGGTCTAAAGAAAACTTCCCAACTCATCTCTGTGTTGTTTTCTTCAAATAAATGAGTACATTATATTCTTGGAAATTATGTCATGATGCCGAAGAGTTGTTCACATGCTATGTGGCAAATATCTTTTTCATGTAACACCAATCATTCATGGAATAGTCTTCCCAGCGACTAACCTGGTTTGGACTATCCTGAGCCCTTGAAGTAGTGAAGGATGATGTGAAGTATGCTTTTTCTCTCGCCCTCCCCTCTCCTGCAGGACTTTAACTCAGGCTGGAATCCATTTGCTTCCTGGAGGAATGTGTCAGCAGGTGACCAGCCTACGAGTGCTGTGAGTTATAAGTACATTTGGCTTTCTTCAGGCTTTAGGGCAAGGGTCCCCAACCCCTGGTCCGCGGACCAGTGCTCTTCCGCAGAGGGCCAGCAACCAGGCTGCACGGCTGGAGGAAACCCAAAGGCCCACCAGGCAGGGGCCGGGGTAGGAGGGCAGTGAGGTCGAAGCCATCCCGCCCACCACAAAGACCCTCTGCCAGCCTGCAACTGGCCCTCGACTCTGGATCTGCCCCCCGCTCTTCCTCCCTCTTCCTCTCCCCCTCCCAGCACCCCCTCTTGCACTCCATCACGCATCCCAGAAACCACGCATGCCCGCTGTGCCTGCAACTGGGGAGAGGGCGAGTTGGGGAGAAGCCACCTGAAGCGCTGCGTCTCCAAGGGAATCCTTCTCTCACCTGCACCCGCCCCCTGTGCCACTGAATCTGTGCAATAATTAGTTGGACTGGTCTCCCCTCTTCTCTGGAACAGCCCCCTCAGTGCCCCCCTAATGTGCTGGATCCCTAGCCCATTCTGCGGGAAGGCCGAGCCAGGGCCAGTGAAGGCCTCCAGACCAGAGCAAGAAAGCTTCCTCCCATGAAAGCCCCCCCATGTCTCCATTCCCTTCCCTTCCCCCTCCTTCTGCCTCCTCCTCACTCACCCCTCCCCCCGTCTATGAAAAAATCGTCCTCCATAAAACCGGTTCCTGGGACCAAAAAGATTGGGGACCACTGCTTTAGGGAATTGCCTTTCTTAGCAATACACCGTTCACAGGTACTGTTGCTGACCAATCAGACATAACGGTGTTTGTTTGTTTTGTACAGTCGTGGAAAGTATTTCATTTGCCTCCATTCCAGGAACTGTTAATAAACTGAGAACTCTTAATGCAAAAAAGCAAGGATGGGGGTAGAGAGAGAAAAAAATCATCTCTGAAATCAAAAATGCTTCAGTGCAAGTTGAAGGAAATTCTGCTGCAGTTGGAACATGTAAAATAAGAATCTAGCCTTTGAACATTCCCAATACCCAAACAAACCCGTTGATGTAATTGCATCACATTTATTAATATTTGGGATGTGTACCTGCTGAACGTTACTTGTTCTATTGTTTTTAAGATATGTTATTTTGAACATCACTCAAAAATACCTTACATAAGTAAAAACAGCATGAAAGTATATCTTGCATTACTTTTACATGTGGGAATAATGTCATCTTCTAAAGCAGTGATGGGAAACTTGCAGCAGCTTTCCGCTTGTTGTTGAACTGCCCTTTAATATTTGAGCTATATCGAAGGGCTTCTGCTGTCTTAGAGAAACACTAAATAAGAGTTGTTTATAGCACTGAGTTTTTTTTTATTATTATTACTAAATTGGGCATAATAGACAGGTTAATAAGAAGTGGATTGGGGTAATCAAGGCATAATACCAGGAACCGGATAATGAAATGAATAAAAGGAGCAGTGCCAAGGATCAGTTGGGTACAAGGAGATTTACCTGTCTGTGGGGTTTCCTGCTTCCCCAGCTGCATCGCCTGAGGTCATGCACTCCCTTCCTCTGGACCATATGCATTGCCAAAAGGGCCTTTAAGAAGACTGACTTTGTTCTAACCTTTTGTTATTTTCCACACAGTGAGCTTGCGCACAATCACATTGAGAAGCTGCCCAGTTTTCACCAGTGCCAGAAGCTGGAAGAAATGTAAGTGTTGCTTTGCTGTGAAATTTCCAGATCCACGCAATTTACTGAGTATCTGATGGGTATGTACGAACCACTGAGAGATTAAACCTGGTACACAGTGACCTAGTCTGGGCTGCTTCGGAGGTTTTATATCTCAGAGACTTGTGGAAGGGGGGGCGTTTCCCTCTTTCTGTCACTCTCTGCCCCCCTCACACACACACACCTTCCTCTCTGATTGTGCCCAGTAGACAACATAAAAGCCTGAATTAATCTTTGTATTGTTCTGGTGCTGAAAATAATGGGAGCACCCAAACTATTTTATAGCTGAGTTTGGGTTACAAAGGTTACACTGAAAGCAAGACATGAAAGCACAGAGTCCCCAGTGTTTTCTGCCTGTTCCCTTTAGATATGGTATTCTTGTGGCTGAGAATATCATCTGGTGTCATGGAGCTCTCCAAGCTCCATAGCAGGAGCAGATGTTGAAGAGGCCTGGGAACTCTTGGTGAAAAGAAACGTTGTTACTTGCACGCTTTTGATTTGAATGGTGCACTGCCCCAAGCCCGAGGCTCTTCAAGGGGAGGGGGGAAAGGGGGGGAGAGGACTGGGTGGATATGTTCCTTGACCCATTTTCCCCTTGAAATTTGAATCCCTGTGCAATCCTTAATAGAAATAACCTTCTTCGCAAAAAGTGCTTTCTTCTGTTGCCAGTGAAGCAAGTTTTTCTCTCTCATTGCAGCCTTTCTGTCTTTGCAGTGGCCTTCAGCACAACTGTATCCACAAAATTGGAGCAGACACCTTTGGGCAGCTCACAGCCTTGCGCTCCCTGTAAGTACAGCCAGCAGGGGGCTCTCGGGCCTTCTGTTATAGAAGAAAAGACTCAGGAGATTGTACACTGAATAAGGCTTTGTGCTATTGACAAAGGCTATATAAAAAAAGTCTTCAAAGTAAATTGGCCCTTATCAGTCCCATGGTCACCCAACATTTGACCCCCGTTAAGCATAGACCCAGACTTGCAAAAGCACGCTGCAAAATGAACTTAAAATATGAGCACAGAATAACAGTCTTTCCCACCTGGTAGTCTACAGAAATGTTGGATTATAACAGTGATGGCGAACCTATGGCATGTGTGCCACATCGGGCACACAAAGCCCTCTCTGCTGGCACGGGAGCCAAGTTGCCCCAGCATCGCCCAGAGTTGAGCATGCTCAGAAAGGAGTAGCGGCACCAGGCAATAACATCACGGGGCCATGCGTATGCTCAGAAAGAGAGTAACAGTGCCGGGCAATGACATCACAGGGCCACGTGCATGCTCAGAGAGTAGCGGCGCCAGACGATGACATCACGAGCTGCGACTCATTAGTTGCAACTTGTCCAGGCACTCAATGTCTAAAAGGTTAGCCATTACTGGATTATAACATAGTGACTCTACAATCACTAGCCAGCATGGCTAATGATTGTACTAGGTAGGGATTTGGGGAGTGAAAATTCTACTCGTCTGGAAGAGATCATATTGAGGAAGGCTGCCTTTGTTGTGTCATTTCTCTCACATCCACTGGAAAAAACTATATGTTACCGTCTTCAAAATCACCAACAGGAGGAGAGATTGATTCGCATTCCAAGTTATTTCCAATTTTCTATTCAATAAACAAGGTTCGCCATTAATTTGCATTGCTAGCCTCTCAACTACTTTAACTGACCTGCAAAAAGTAATTATATGCCAATTCTTTTAACTTCAAAGCTCTCAGTGTTGTTTCCGTCCCCTTCCCTACATCACTCTCCTGGCTAAAGGTATTGGAATGTGGGTTAGGAGATATTTTAATAGAATTGTCTTACCACCACATGACTTATTCAAATGTGTACAGAGGCATACAATCTCACACACATTCTAGAAGTCTCACGTTTGCTGTGGAAAGCCAAACCAGGAAAAATGCTCCAGTTTCTAAGAGCTTTTCCCCGACGGATAATAGTAGAAGCAAAAGTGCAGATAGCAGAAAGCTTGTGTAAGCTCCAAATAGAGAATTACTTCCATGTTCATTGCTCCTCATGCTTCTATATTGTGTTTAGGCTGAGAAGATAAGGATGCTCACTAGATGACAGTAAATTATCAGTCACCAGTTTTTTGAAGACTATTTGTGGTAGCCCGAGTAAAGTACCATACATGAACTAGGAAAGGCAATGGCAGTATGGAAAGCAATAGTTATAGAGATGGTATCAAATAATTAAGCCACTTTGACAGTTCATGAGTTTTCTTTCATTCATCAAATCTGAGGCACTTCCAGAGAATGATGCGTGATTAGGATGAAAAAGAAAATCTTTTCTCCTCTCCTCCATCTTCTCACAGATAGAGAGAGGTCTATCATTAATTATCCATTATTTTGGTTTGACCTGGAAATCATTTTGCATGCAAAGGGCACAATTGGGAATAGGAAGCCTTTGGAATTTCTGAAAGTGGCTTTGTTATAGACAGATTTTTTTTACCCAGAAATTATTTGGCCACCTCAGATAGCTTGTTCTGTTGCCAGATACTTTGTATTTTTAAATTTATTTTTAAAATAACATTCCCTACTACATCTAAAACTATGCCAGGCAATCTTGCCACTGCTCATACCAGCACCATTTGAAAGGAATTGTCATCATAGGTCTAGATTTTATTGTGTTGCGTTCCTCTAATGTCCTTCACCACAGATTGCAAGTATTACATACACTAACTGTATAAACTGTATAACAAAGGTGATTATGTATAAAAAGTGGAATGTAGATAAGTCAGGTAAGAAAATATAGCTGCTAAAAATGGGTTTCCAATACAGTTACAATAAATACATGTGTGAGTAATAAAAGCAGATCTTCTGCAAAAGAGAATTTATCCATAAATTTTCATGCAAATGTGAATTTCTCAGAGCACCATTCATGAATTCTCAGGAATTATCTTTTGTTTATAAGAATCTGGCATCCCAATAATTAAATTGCATATATGGACTTTGATTATAATGGGTAACTGTGCAAAGCAATATGTTGGATTATAATTCCTGTAATTCCCAGACAAGATTGATTAAATATATATAAATCAATTATTGTCAGTAAAATTGCTTCCTGGAGAGCAGTACGTTAGAAAAAAATAATGTAAAGCATATATTTTATCACAGTATGTATTTTGCTTTGCAGAGACCTGAGTTGGAATTACATTCAGTTTATCCACTCTGAAGCTTTTCTGACACTCCATTCTCTCATCAAGCTGTAAGTTATATTGCATAGGACAGATATATGCTCTCCGTGGAAATTTAAGCCTGGAGTAGTTGGGAAATATCTCAGAAGAAGGCCATGGCAAACCACTTTGGTTCTATTGCTGAGTAAATAATATGGACATATTGTAGTGATCTGGTGATTAACTCGACTTAAAGGTCTTACCCCTTTTTATTTTTTGTTCCTTAAACAGAAATGAATGATCTTTGGGAAAGATATAAAATGCATGAACAGAAAGAGAGCGAAAAGAAAAATCTGTTTTGTTTCTTTAAAGATGATGGCTGAAAGTAAACTGTGTTTCCTACCTTCAAGGAATCATGGCAATATGTTCAATGTAAATTTAAGTAGTTTGCATAGAAATAGCAAATTATTGAGCTTCGTCATCTAAGTTGGAAATATTCAGATACAATATTGACACCTTAATGATTGCAATAAGATATTCAAGACTGGTTACAACCATAAGTAGAAGCATTACAATCTCAAATAGGGAAGAAGCAAGACAGAACTGCCAGAATGATGGCTAAGCATAACACTGCATTTTTCCTATATCAGGCATAATCACAAATATAGGAATACATGCTCTCTTTTTTACAGAAAATGTCTACGTCCTTTCCTGGGAGTTCACTGTTGTGTCTTAATTGTGTTTTATTTTATGGATCTTTGTGTTTTAGCCATCTTAGTTATTGCCCTTTGTAGAAAACTGAAATATAAAGATACTAATATAAGCCCAAGGTGTTATGCTGCCACTAGTTCTATAAAAGCTGTGGTTTTAAGGTAAGTGGCCAGCAGGGATTAATAAAATGATCTGCAGAGTATAACAAGTCATTATGCTGATGTTTACCATGTTCGGCAATGTATGAGACTAAAAGGAATGCATTAAATCTGTTTATAGAGACAAACATTCATATGGCATTTCTAAAATATCAAGAGAGAGGCTATTTTAGCCCCATCTTTGCACTCATAACTGCTTCTTTCCAGAGTCAAACCACCGATCAGATTTTTCCTACTTGTCCCCATACAGTGCTACCACAGCATAGTCCCAACTCATCACTGCTATTAATTTATTACCTGGTGTGGCCCTCATTCTAAAAGACATAGAAAAGCATAAGTATCAGTTTGCTCTTAATCCTAATAGAGTCATGTGCTTTAAACTTTGCTTCTTAGTTTATTCACAGCAATAGCCCATTGACTCATCCCAAAGAGAATTTAATTAGCTTTAAAATGATCTAGAACTGAATGCAAAGTTTCATTTAAGCAGCAACTGTATAAATGCTAAATCAAATAAATGTGTTCGAATTTGCTGCTCCATTGAGTCTCCCATGCCTCTGTTCCAATGGGTCCTGTGCTTTTGTCTGTCACAGGGATTTGACTGACAATCAACTGGTGACGCTTCCATTGGCCGGCTTGGGTGGACTGACCCATTTAAAACTCAAAGGCAATCCTGCACTGTCTGAAGCATTCTCCAAAGAAAACTTCCCCAAGATACGGTGAGCTTGATTTCCAATTTCTGGCTTCTCAAGACCAAAACGTAGTTTACTTTGATCTGCCTTTTGCTGTCTGAGCGTTTACTGAGCACTTCCATATAATTCAGTTCAGCTAGAGATTTGAGCAGTTGTAACTTCCTGCCTGCACTCTTGTGTTCATCATTGACTTGAGAAATTGATGAGCCATTGAATGGCTTGTCATGGGCATCATCCAAACTCATATACACAAAGCAATCAGTATGGTAACCTATCAGTCTGATACAACCAAAGCACCTATTTGGTTATAATACAGGGAAATAACATAAGAATTAGCTCTGATTTTATAAAGAGATTGAATGACCTCTGTATTTGCAGGAATATAAAGTAAGAACCTATGCAAAGAGAGTATAGAATTTCCTTACTTTATATTCCTGTAAACACAGAGAATACTAAGAGGCCATGAACATATGATACAAGTATATACTTATTTATGCTCATTTAATTGTTTTAGCTTTCTCAAATGTAGTGCTATGAAAATGGTGCTAGAAAATATCTGTCAGGAATGCTTAACCATATTTACAAAATTGGTTCTCAGAGAGAGGAAGTCATGATTAAATTAATTAAGATTTATATATTTAAATACACATGCATACTTTTATGTATACATAACCAGAATCAAAAGAAGCAATTTGAACAATGTAACAATTTCCTCCCTTTGCCAATTTAAGTTTCTGGCTCTGAAAAGTTCAAGATTTGAATCGTCTATACTTAGAATATAAAATATAATAAAACCTCAAATAAATTAATCTCAGTTTACAATATAACACAATGCAAACTCATAGCAAATCAAAGCCAAAAAATAAACATGACAATGTAAGATAAAATGACTATAAAATACTGATGGTAAATAATTATGTTTGAGTGGCTATCCAGGAATGTTCATTCTTCACTAACTCTTGGCAAAGGTATCCTAAGCAATTTTATTTCTGCACTTCCTGCTTCTTACACATTGCTCTTTTTCTGCCAACTAATTGGACTAACATGCGTAGCACAATCTTAGTCTCTAATATTACTATACTACATGATATACTGAGAATGCAACAAACGTGACTGCTGTACTGGGAGTCCATTACATGACACTGCAAAGTAATAGACATCGATCTCTTGCTATGTTTGGGAGAATGGAACTCTATACCTTTACCAGTTGTGTGAAAGGAAGGTTATGTTGTGTCTGGAGTGGTCAGTCCCTGGTTCAGAAATGACCCTCTTCGTCAATTGGCTGGCTGCCCTTTTGAACCCCGTTATAAGGGGCAGCCAGCCGCACGTGGCCAGTTCAGTTACTGCTGTTCACTGGAACTAATAAAGGTATTGATGCGAACCTGCCTCCATCTTGTTCCTCACGAACCTCGGACATCCAGCTAGAGCAGGTTATTGGTTGTTTATAGGTCTGCTTGAAAAATGCCCATCCAAAATGTCCTTCTACTGTGGGAGTGTTAAAGGGTCAAGATCTCTGGACTCCTGGGAAGTCTCCAGCTTAACTTTATCTCTTCCTAAATTCAATTTACAAAAAAATAAAAAAGCTACCTTAGTTTCAGCATGTTTCTTTGCCCCTATGGGTGCAGAATGGCAGTATACCATTACCAATAACCCCATGTTCTTCTTCATAGGGTCTTGGAGGTGCCCTATGCCTACCAGTGCTGTGCCTATGGAGCATGTGGCAACTTCTTCAAAATCTCCAGTCAGTGGGACTTGGAGGACATGAATCCTGAGGATGCTGATGGCTACAAGAGGACTCTGGGACTCGATCATTGTAAGATCAAGTTTTGTTTTAAGTTTTGCAAAATTTAAGTTTGCGAAATCCGAGACGTAGCTTTTAATAACAAGTGCAGAAATACTATTAAGAAGGAAAGTATGGCCAAGCTCTTTTTACATGTAATCCTCGACTTACGACCAGTCACTTTGTGACCATTTGAAGTTATAATGGACACCCTCCCCAAAGCTATTTACGATCAAATTTTGAAGCTGCAACAGCTGCACATGCACATCCTGTAGTCACATGATCAGATTTTCGGACTTGGCAATCAGCTCACTTTTATGGGCATTTGCAGCGTTCCACAGTTATGTGACCGCCATTTTTTACTGCCTTTTGCCAGTTTCCAGAAAAGAAAAGAAAACATTCAAGAATTTGTTTAATGAGTAGAGCATTTGCTTAATCACTGTTGCAAAAAATATATCATGAAATTGGGCCCAGTCACATGACCATTTAATGACTGGAATGGTTTTTGTCCATAATTCTGGGCTCAACTATTGTCTCTGGTTGAGGACTTACCTGTATTAGGGGCATTTATTTATTATTAGAAAGACAGCTTAAAGCGCCAGGCTAGAAACCAGGGGTGGGTGAGTAGAATGAAGCCAGTTGGATGACTTTGGGCTTGTCCTTCTCTCTCAGGATTAGGAAGAAAGCAGTGACAAACCACTTCCGAAAATCTTGCCAAGAAAACCGCAGGGACTTGTCTAGGGAATTGCCTAGGAGTCAGCGAAAATTGTGTGCTTGCACATGCACGGTATGCACATGCACGCATGTAGACACACGCACATCCATGCACACACGCTGGAATTGAATGGGCAAGTTCTTAGAGGGGGAAGGAAGTCTTTCAGACAGTCAGGCCCTAAGGTGCTTAAAACATCAGAGGTTAACCTCAGATCCTTAGATGATGGCAAGTGGACAGCTGGTAACCAGTACACTATTACCTTGTCCCTGTATCTGGTTCCTATGAGAAATCTGGCTGCCACATTTTAGACCAGAGGTCTCCAACCTTGGTCCCTTTAAGGCTTGTGGACTTCAACTCCCAGAATTTATCGCAGCTTCTGTACTAGCACTTTAAAAGAAAGACTTAGATTTCCCTTCAGGAAAAATCTGTAGTTAAAGGCTTTGTGGCTACTAGGTCAGAGAGGTCTAGTACTCAATTTTTTCTGCAGGGGGCGGGGATGATTTTTGTGAAGTTGCAAGTGACATGCAAAAACATTGATGGAAGTATATGAATTCTCAAACCACCACATTGTTTGTTTGCTCCATGACATGATTGCATAAACATGCAGCCCACACACACACAGTAATAAGAGTTTACTTGAAATGAGAACCTTATTTGATACAGACTACTGAGGAGAGGGGACTTGTTAACTCCTGCTCCCTTTAGATCCTGGTTTTAAATCATGGCTTAAAATATAACAGCCTTCTCCTACTATATTATATTACAGCTACAGTATGGAAACAGCTCCTCAGATTTGGTTAGATATGGTTCCAAGGTGGAAGGGATAGGTCTTTGCTTGCAATCTGGTTAATGGTTTCTGAGTTTGATTAGAATTTATATTTAATTGGCATTCTGTCCATTCTTATGTTATAATAAACTTCCCTCATCTAGTTCCTTACTCTACATTTTTATACTTTGGAAATAAAGGAATAATAATAATAGGAGTTGTGATGGGTGCAGTGGTTAAAATGCAGTATTGCAGGCTGATTCTGCCAACAGCCAGGAGTTCGATCCTGACCAGCTGAAGATTAACTCAGCCTTCCATCCTTCTGAGAACTCAGATGGTTGGTGGCAACATGCTGACTCTGTAAACTGCTTGGAGAGGACTGTAAAGCACTATGAAATGGTATATGTTTTGTTGGTTTTGCTATTGTTTAAAAAGTGGATATCTAGATATCTGCTCCCATCGCCATTTTTTTCCTACTGAAGGTTGTTTGACTATATGGGAATGCATTATACCCATACCTCACTCAATCCCTTGGTCGCCTCCTGCTTTCAAGTACAAAGAACATAGTGCTTGCAGATAAGTTACCTGATGATTTGTGTAGTTATGAGCATGTCGGCATAGGAATTAATTTCCACCCTTTGGGGAGCAGAATGCCTACTTTGACTATTCCTACATGAGGTATAATCGCATTTTCTTTTGTCCCCTTCCAGCACCACCAGTAACTTTGTGGTATCAAAGAGCACATTAGTTCATCACCAACAACGGAGTCTTTTGGTTCTGTATCTGCTTGCCAATGACTGGAAAGAAGGGTTTGCTCTCTTCTCTTCCTGGAAAATCTTTAGTTCAGCCACAGCTGGTGCTAAAAAACAGAGTCGATTCAAGCCAGCAAAGAGAGGGATCTTACATATAGTGTACATCAGGCCATTGAGCCTTGCTATGCATTCAACAGCATAAAAGGTCATATTTTGCTTCCAAGTTCAATGAAAGCTCTGTATGGCTCCCTTTGTACATCTAGGCTGCTTTGCTGGCAGAATATTTGTGGGAAAAGAATATGCACCTTTTCTAAAACTGCCCCAAATCATGTTCTCAACACCTTCAAGAAAATAAACAGCAGAGTCTAGACTGCCGGGCAACAGGTCCTTCTTTGGGTGCCAGTATCTTCCTAGTTCAGCTGAGGTGGATCTGGGTCTACTTTTGTAAGGAAGTAGCAGTGACTTGAAATTGTGTGTGTGTGTGTGTGTGTGTGTGTGTGTGTGTAAGTGAGTGAGTGTTAAACATCCTTGGAAATATTCATCATATTATGTGTTGTGTGAATTTTCCCTTGAAGACAGAAAACTAACTTCACTGGAGAAAAAAATACTTAATGGTAGGATTTACATCATTTTGTTGACAAAAGTAGAAAATCTACAGAGGCAGCTTTTCATTCATTCCAGAATGAGGAAAGCAAGTTGCATCTGATGAAAGTCTGTACCTGGAATACCAGTGATGATATAACCTAGTTTGGATAATGAAACGTCTGCAAGAAAACAGCCAAGCTAACAGAGCATCAAGGGACCCCTCACTTCAAACCTGAACTACAAATATGTTCTTTATTGGAGTCTGTACCTGCGAAATATACAGTTCATCTGCTAGCCTATTTCACAGGAGTCACCTCTAGAATTGGAGCTAAGAGTTGATGATTCAGGGCTAGTGATTAAACCCTACATCAAGAAAACTTTCCAGAAATGATATACTACTACTATAGAGCTGCCCAATGCCCATATCATAAAATTTTAAATTAAAGATTAGAAGGTCTATGGAGATTCACAGTCTTTCAGGTCATAGTTGTCCCAAAAGTGCTTTTTTTCCAAAAGGCAACTGGACTTGGTTTTTTCCCTGAAGATGTTTTGCTTATTCTTCAAGTCGGAGCTGAAAAGGTTTCTTGCATGAGAAGTGAAATGTCTTCAAGAAAAAAAAAAGTCCAGTTGACT